>SCDZ01000397.1:0-102106 GCA_004143845.1 Drosophila lacertosa | reverse complement strand
TCTGTATATATATATATATATATATATATATATATATATATATATATATATATATATATATATATGTGTGTATGTGTGAGCGCAAAAAGTAATCATAAACTAAAGCAACACAATATAAAGCGAGCGAAAACGTAAAAAGGAAAAAGTAAGCTAAAAGTCACTTCACAAAATCAAAGCAAAAAAAAAAAGAAAAGAAAAAAGAGCGCCGCTTTCCGTCGATCGACAATCGACAGCAGACAAACGTTGCTCGTCAGCGATATTAGCTCCAGTTGTTGCTCCATTCGTTTAATCGGCCGGTCCGACTCGAGTCGTGGGTGAGCGATATCAGCCCTTCTTGTGATTGTGTTTATTGTTGTTTTTGTTTGTGATTGTGACTGCTTCTGTCCAGGACATCAAGAACTGAGCTGCGTCAGCACGAAATGTGATCAGATTGGGCACCGTCAATAATCTGAGTTTACGAACACACATGTGTCTATGTGTTAACTAAATACGATAGCTATGGAATATCTGTGTATATTGAACGCCTTCGAGCAGAACTATTACAATCGCATCAAGGAAATCGAGCGACTGGCAGCCGCTGCCGCAATAGCTCAGCAGCCTTCGTCCGGTGCTTCATCATCATCATCATCGTCGGCTGCATCCTCAACGGCCAGTTCGCCCACGGCGGTGGCCAAGGAAGCTGCCGTTGTCGCAGCCGCTGCGGCCACAGCTGCTGTGTCGACGTCGCGCCACTTTCCGCCCGCCTTTGCGCACGCAGCAGCCCTTGCGGCTACTCAGCAGCAGCTGCAGCAGAGATTCGCCGCGGCCGCCTATCATCAGGGCCACACTGAGTTACCTGCGCAGTCGCCACTGTTTTATCAGCAGCAATTGCCAGGAGCTGCTCACCACCAACAGGCGGGGACGACGGGCTCGTCGCTGCAGCTGCAGCAGAACAACTCTAACATGGCTAACAGTTTGCTGTGGCAGCCCTGGCGAGATTTGCAGCAAGCTGCTGCCATGCATCATCAGCTCTATAAGCAGCAGCAGCAGCAGCAGCAACAACAGCAGCAGCAGCAACAACAGCAGCAGCAGCAACAACAGCAGCAGCAGCAGCAACAACAACAGCAGCAGCAACAGCAGTTGCAAAAAGGTTCGTGTTTCATGGGGAATATCGAATAAGTGAATTTTTTTTTTATTTTTTTTTGTGACCTCCAGCAACGTTTGCCAAAAAACCAAAAATTGTCACATACCGAGTTTCTTTTGAAACACGAGAGACACAGACAAGGAAAAAGCAGTGAAAGATTTTGATCGAGTCAAAGAGAGAGAAAATCGTTTGCCTGCCTTATTAGACAACAAATGACGAATACAGCACGAACCAAGGCAATGCTTAGATATCAGTTTCCAGCCGCGTTCAGTCGTTGACTTTGCATTTTGCACCAGTCGCGCACGTGAAGTGTGATATCTGGATTAAGTTGGCTTGGCCACCTTCGGGTTGGGATTGGATAGCCACTCAGTCGGATACGTCGGCTACGTGCTTATTTGTTAATACAAACAATGAATGGGCATCGTTGAGGACTACAACTGTTTATCTTAAACGTGGCCAGGACGTGTTGTTCATGCGTCCAGCGAGTGTTTGTCAGTGACGCCACGGTTCATAAAAACGTGTCGCTGCAAATCTGTTGCGCAAGCTGATGACGCCTCTGCCCGTTGAATGACCCATTTCATTTGGCTATTAGCGCGAAATCGGTAATGAAATTGGCTACACTTTTACTACGCCTGCTAGCTGGTGGCTGTCCACGTTTTGGCTCCAAACTGCGGTCTGCTTCCGTCGTCATCGTAGTCGTCGTCGTCGTCGTCGTCGTCGTCGTCGTCGTCGTCGCCGCCGCCGCCAGCTCTGCCATGCACACGTTGTGCTTAATTGCTCACATTGCACAAATCACACAAATGCTTTCAATTACACGGCACAGACACAGGCGCCGCCAAGTGAAACGAGCGCCTGGACAAATACTAAACCAACATCAAAATGTGAGCCAACTGGAGCCGCGGCTGCTGTACTCAGGCCCGGCTCAGCTTTGTTTTTGTTTCAGTTTTTGTTCTTCATGTTGTTGTAGTTTCGTTTTTTTTTTTTTTTCTTTTTAATTTGTTGACATATTAAAACCAGATTTGCAATCAAGTCGGGCACGAGCATGACTCACAAGCCGGCGCAAAAAAAAATACAAATAAAAATAAAACTAAAGAAAATAATAAGAAACGCCTGCGACGACACCGACGACGGCTATGAAATTAATAAGTATACAAACTTAAGCTACACCAACAACTAGAACAAGAACAACAACAATTACACAAAACGTGTTTGCATAAGCAACAAATGTTATTTCTCCTATTGTTGTTCGCAGTGTGCAAGTTGACCAAAGTTGAATGTTTATCTTTTCGACCATTCGGTTAGCAGTTCTCTTCAGTGCTCGGCTTGTTTGGGTGATTATGCAAAGTTTGCAATGACTTGGCACGATTGGGCACTTGCAGTTTCCCCATTTCTGCCAATTAGCTTAAGTCGTCGAATTTATTTAGCTGCTGAATCTTCTTGTCTTTGATTAAAGATCACGGAGGGGACAAACCGACAAAAACACAGAGAAGCAAACAGAGGAACAACAACATGGCACTAAATTCAACATAAATAAATAATACAGAATACTGAATACAGAAAACTGAATATGGGTACAGAAAGAAAGCCCCCAATGATGATCCGATCCCCCACTGCAAAAACTGGACAATGTTGTCTTTGAGCGACGACCGGAAATGTGCAATAAAATTTGAATGTTTCTTTATTATTATCATCATCCCCATCATCTTCCGCTGTAGCAGCAGCAGTCCCACTGCTTTTATTGTTGTTGCTGTTGTTGTTGTTCTTGTCCGTCTGTTTTCATGTTTTGCTTTTGGTTGCAACTGCGTTGATTCCATGAGGCTCTGGAGAGCAACCAGTTTGTGGCACCTTTCGTGACGCAGGCGCACAAAAATAATAATAAATTGCAGCCAGCGGTGACGTTGCCAAAAACAGGACCACGACAACTGGTTCCGCCACAACAACAGCAATAACAGCAACAGCAATTGCCGCAGCCACATTCGCCTCCACCAACGCCACCGACTCCTTCATTCATTCATTCATTCATGCGTTCGACGCCTTGGCGGACAAGAGAAGAACTGGCACCGCTGCTCGAAATGTGCAGAAGTCGTCGGACGGGTTTGCCAGCCCCTTTAATTTGGGCTCCAAGACGCGCGTTTCGAGCCGCGAGTGGCCTGCCTGAACTTAATTTTGAACTTTGTTTCCCCGAGGCGAAGCACAAACAGAAAAAACAAAAAAAAAAAAACAAAAACGCTGCAACAGAAACAGAAACAAAAACTGCACTGTACGTAAATTGGAGTAGCGTGTATGAATGACACAGTAAGGGTATACACATTTCGTTGCACTATTTGGCTGTACTTGTAGATGCCCACGCATTAGCTCAGGCTTCCCACGCTGAACTCGAACAATATTCATTGGGATGCCGGGCACGTTTGTCCAGACTCGCGCCCAGCATTTTGCTCAGTGTAAACGCTCCACTCACACACACGCACACTAACATACTCCCATGATCGTAGAAAAACTAGTTTTGTTCACCAATTTTTATTGTGACTTGGAGTTTCGATTGTGTTGTAGTTTTTTTTTCTGGCGACAGCGTCGTTGTATTCGCCATTGTTGCTGTTGGGCCTTATGCATCATTTTGTTGTGCGCGCCCACCTCCTGACCGGGTCTGGGACTGTGTCTGTCACCGTCGCACAAGTTGGCAAAGCACTCGAAAGCTCCGTTCGTTGTTTGAGCGGAAATTCATTGAAAAACGAAAGACTTAGGCAACAAACTTGAACGTGACTGCAACGCCGGCAGAACCCTCAACTCCATGTGATTCATGACGCCCACTTCATTGCCGCTCCTAATCAAAATTCAAGACAGAGACAGACACGAAAACCACAGTGAAACAAATCAGAGGATTGGAGCGAGACCGACCTCCAGCCACAACAACCATAACCACAAAACCATAATCATATTTATGTCTTTAATTGAAATGCGATTTCTTGTTGTTATTGTAATTTGCCTAGAAACAAAAAAAATATCAAAACACAAACCTAATTTAAAATCAAAGCCAAAAACTCGTTTTTTAAAGTCCAGTTTCTTAATCATTGCAGAAACGCGCCTGACATCAAAAGAGCTTCCAACCACCAAGTGGCGTCGCGACCGTCGCCAACGAGCCTCCGCCGCCGAATACCAAGTTCACGAAGCGGCCAGCGGTCTCATCGCCAGTGCCAGTGACAGAGAGCGAGAACGGGAGCGGGAGCGGGAACCTGACATGGACAGCCCCATCGATATGTCGGTGACGTCGAGCACGGTGAAGCATCAGCGCGCTTCGCCGCCACCGCCGTACCGTGAACCCCTGGGCGGCGGATCATGCAGCCACAGCTACACAGCTAGCCGGCCCAGCGTTATCACCCAAGCACCGCCCAAACGGGAACAGCCGGAGCATGTGCATCACCATCACCATCACTCGCACTCCAGTCGCGAGCATGACAATCGCAGCACAGGTGAGTTGGGGACGTTGTACGTTAGCTTGTAGCCAGCTGTTTTACGCCCAATTATTTTTATTTTGCAGAGTCGGATTCTATTTGTGACATCGACGAGCATTTCCGGCGCTCATTAGGACCTGGCTATGCGGCGCTGTTGAAATCGCCAACATCCAGCTCGCCCACACCGTCGCCGCAGCCAATGGTGCAGACGCAACCACAGCCACAAGCACAGCAGGTGGCTGGGAGTGGAACACCCATGCAGCAGATCTCGCCACAAGGCTATCGGCAGCAGTCAACAACTTACCAGCAACATCACTCGCCGTTACCGCTGTCACTGCCCCTGTCCAAACTGGGCTTGTCCATTGTGCACTCACCCACGTTGCAGTCGGCACCGGTATCGCCTCAGCACGAACTGCCGCCGCCACAGGAGGAGCCACTGTCGCTATCGCCGCCACCCGTGCGAGGAGCGTCCGCTTTGTCATGTTCATCGCCGACGTCGCCAGCGGCGGCAGCAGGCGGCATCCAAATATTAGATGCGCCCGCAACTAAAAGAGAGAGAGCCCTGGACACGCCTCACCATACTCCACCCAGATATAATACACCACCGCCAGCCTACGGCAGCGTACTGGCGTCGACGCCAACGCCGCCCACAATGCCAGCTATTATACGCGTGAAAGCGGAGCCGGGACTAGCTGCTGCATCATCGACGCATACGCCGCCCGCCTCGCCTACCTCATCCACCAACATTTCGATATTCACCAAGACTGAGGCCTCTGTAGACGATCACTTTGCCAAAGCACTGGGCGACACTTGGAAAAAGTTGCAGGGCCAGAAGGAGTAAAAGTTTGCAGTGCAAATGTGAGGAAGGGCCGGCCAACTCAAAAGCTGTTCTAATTTCAAACTACACAATTGATTTTTAAAGATCTCATGACGACGATGTGAAAAATTTTTCAAATGCAAGTGTATTACAAGTTTCTTATTATGATTTTATTATTGAATATATAGATATGGAAAAGCGTATACGTACATGTGACAAAATTGGTATTCTTAATGCATAGTTGCATAGATAGACTAATCCTTAATATATATTTAATTATATATACATATGTATATGTATGTTTATTTCATAATTCTAAATTATGAATTTAATGTAAGTAATGTATGTTTATCCAAATGAATCCTATAATACTTTAAACAGATGAGTGGCAAATGCACAGTACTCTTTAACATGCACTCTACTACAAATTAAGTGAATCCTATAATAAAATTCAAAAAAAAAATACTTACCGCATTTTCTTTTTTCAAATATGGTCAAAGGGCCCGCGTGCAAGCCTTGAAAAACTTTTGGTGTAATTTTTTTACGCGCTGGCAACTCTATGGCTTGCATATAACGACCTACTCAACTATCGCATGCAACTATCGCCACTTACCAGTGTAACCCTATTGAATATCACTTACAAAATGTTTTGTAACTAAATGGCTTATAATAAATTATTATTATAATTTAGTATATTATTATAACTCACAATTATTCTAGTTTCTAATTAATTTTACTTAGCAATCGTTTTGGAATTTTTAATTCAAAATTGCTCGCATCATTCCAAGCACATATTGCGATGCTATCGATATCGATAACACACTCATTGGCTGCCAGTGTGTACGCGTATTCGGCGAGAACGTACCATTGCAAAACTAAACTTTCTGCATAAAACATAAAAAAAACATTAAACAAATGAAAAACATTAAAATTACTTTATTCTTTTAAGATTTTAACGGAAGTAATGTGCATTCGTTGCGTTTAAAGTTAGCAATTTGTGTTTGTGTGTGTGTGTGTAAAAGCCAAAAAGACCTAAGGCAAAAGAGGGGCGAAGACGAAGAGAAAATGTCACGCAAAGCAGCAGCGACTGAAAAAGAGTGAAGAAATTACATTTTGGGGGAAGGAAAAGCGCATGAAAACTCAACAATAACAATATTAAAAGACTCCTACTGTGCAAAAAAGGCGCAATTTCAATGACAATGCTCGCCCCGAATAAGAAATTGTGCTGAAAAGGGAATCGAAATCGAAAATAATAACTAGTTGTTGTTGTTGTGGTTGAGGTTGAGTAGTTGTAACTCGGCAGGGCAGACACCTGCAAGTGCAAGGAGGAGCGATGCAAACATCTGAACTGGTCCTGGGGAGGCGCCTAAGCACTTTTCTCGCACAGTTCTCGCTCCTTGATTTGAATGTCGTCGCTGTTGGTAATTGAATTGAAACTCGGTTGCAACTGGAACTGGAACTGGGTCTGGGACTGCGACTGTAAATTGCACTCCTCACTGGCACAATGCAAAGCTTGGACTCATCATGCCAAGAAGCAGACGTAAGTATATCAGTATATAGCTATAGTAGATCATATTTTCTTTTATAAGCACTTTTTTTATCTCTAATTGTATTTCTTATCCCATTTTGCAATATCCAGTTTATTATAAATGACACGCTTAAGAAGCTTAAGGGGGACAATCCACTGAATGCGAGTAGCCAGGGCCTGGCGCATGCCGTTGTTGGCTCGGCCGTTCAACCGCAGTTCGTCTACCAAGCGACGCAAAGCGCCCAAAGCTCGCCACAGCCACAAAGCCAGCAGCATCAGCAGTCATACCATCAGCTGCACACAGTGCTCCAGGCCGCCTGCTCGCCCACGCTTGCCACCATCAACAACAATAACAACAACAACAGCCAGCTACATCAGCAGCAACAGCAGCAGCAGCAAGTGCCACCTGCTCCGGTTACGGTCAGCGTTCGATCGTTTTTGGAGACAAGCTTGCTCCAGGCAATACCTCAAATACCTGCCCAACCGCCCATCTGCATATTCGATGACGACGAATCGCCCACTGATCTGCCAGCGGCTGGTAACATTGTCATACTCACGGAGCAGTCGCAGGCCGGAGCTGCAGGCACAACACCAGGCGGGCTTTCGTGTTCTGGGATTGCGATAGCGCCGTCGCCGTCATCATGCTCCTCATCAACAACGACGCTGTCCAATTTAAACTCGATCACATCGCCATCGCCGGTTGTTCCTGACCTGTTGTTGTCAACGCCGCCGGGTGTAAATTCCAGCTTATGCAGCAATACCACCACAGCCAACACGTCACATATTTTTCAGCACCTGCAGCAGCAATCTCATGTCAGCAATAACAATAATAACAGCAATACCAAGAAAGTTGACAGACGGCCCCTCTCCAGTAGCTCAAATGCTTCCACAGGCAGCGGCGGCAGCAGTCATCACCAACACCCAAACCAACATCAGCACCAGCAACAGCACCACCATCATCACCTGCACCATCATCAGTCCCAGGCGCACAACCACAATGTCATGTCATCGCCAACATCGTCGCCTAGCAAGCGACAGAAAAGCAGCAGTAGCAACAACAAGGATTGCAGTTCCTCTAGTCGCAACACAGCTCCAACGTCCGCATCATCGCGTGGTGGCGCCGGCGCTGGCTCCAACAATACTAACAATACCAGTAGCACATCCACTTCGAGTTTTTCCGCATCCACGTCAGTGCACAATAAGCGAGAAGCAAACACAAAATTCTTTAATATACACGACAAGATCAAGGAGCTGTATTTGCAATTGCTTAGCAACGATTTAAATCACTTTGCGGAGACGGGGGTAAGATTGCAAGCAAACCAAACGCTTGAAAAGATTTAATTTTATACTAATCATACAATTTATTATGTTTGTACAGCTGAAGCAGCGAAGCCGCTCTTTTACCCTGGAGCGACTTGTGGAGTGCGAACGCTTGAACACCATTGTAGTCAACTTGTATCCTGGCAACAAAGGGTACTCCCTGGCACTGCACTACGATGAACAAGTGGTGCTGAACCCGCTCACAAACGAATGGATCGTCACCGACCCCACCCACCCAGCCGGCAACCACGGCGCCGAGAGCACGGCAGACAAGAGCTCGACTAGTCGCGGTAAGGCGCAGGCCGACAGCGACGCCAATAATCCGTTCAGGTCGAAGTCGCGACTGACCGAGAGCGATGCAGCGGCAGACACAGTGTCGGCACCAATGTCTTCGAGCTCCAGCTACGGTTTAGTTGAGGTACTGCGCTGGCCGTATGAAAATGATTTGCTGCTGCAGTGCATTGACCGTGAACTGCTGCCTGAATTTCTAATGGACCTGCTGAGCGCCGATACCGTCAGCTTGAGCTCACCCCAAGATGGCAGTGGAAGCGAGGGGTCGCGGGTGTATGCCAAACCCAGCGTCTTCTATGCTGGCTGCGTTATCGCGCAAATACGCGATTTCCGCCAGACGTTTGCCACCTCAACAAATATCTGTGATATGAAGCACATCCTGCTGCGGCCCAGCAATGCGACGTTATTCGCGGACGTGCAGCAGCTTGGTAGCACGCTGGGAGGGGTCGGCACAACGCCAGAGGACCGGCTAACGATCGAAAGCCAACTCGTGCTAGCCACGGCCGAACCACTTTGTCTAGAGCCAGATCCGAGCATAGGTCGCCAGTCCATCAATGCACAGCATGAGCGACAACGCTTTAATTCGCATGAAATGCGCCGCCAGATGAAGAAGTTCACCCAGGTGGCCATAAATCGCAAGCGCAAGCTCGATCAATTTACGCATCATCATGGGCTCGAGCTATGTGACTATCTGACACGTCTTCGACAGCGCTCGCGCACCTCTAGCAACAGCAATGCGAACGCAACTCCCGCGACAGCACCCAGCAACAATCCCTTGGTGGGCGCCATGCTCTCATCCTTCACCTCTAAGGTGCCACGGCGGCCACAAGATGTAATCAAGCCCATACGGCCACCCACGCTTGATTATCCAGCGAATCTGAAGGTGCCCGAAACCGTGATCAGCGTTGAGAAGTATGCCAAGACTTTCGAGCCACTCAACGAGTTCAGCGAGTCGTGCAAGGACGGCTGCCCGGCGAACTGCCGGCACAACTTTCAGCCACAGCTTATTGAGGAATATGTGCTGGAGACGGAACGCGAGGCGAGTGAGGGCCGACGGGCGTTGTACCACATCAAGTTGTCAATTTACCAGCGTCCCTCTGATGCTGAATATCTCGGCGAGCTGTATGTGGACCGCGACTATCGCGAGGGCGAGCGTAATGGCGAGTCGTGCCGCTTTGCACTGGGGACCCGTGTCCATGCAAATCGCTATATTCAGCAATTCCGGGAGATATTTACTGAGGAGGGACGAAAGGCTGTCAAAATTACGCATCTAGTACCCGGTCATGTGCCAATTGTTACCCACACTGGACTAACGAATGAGCAGCGATTGCTCTTGCAACAGCAACAGCAACAACAGCAGCAGCAACAACAACAGCAGCAACAACAACAGCAGCAACAACAACAGCAGCAACAACAACAACAGCACCAACAACAACAGCAGCATCAGCAGCGACAAACGCAATTCACTCAGCAGCAACAGCAGCAGCAACTACCTGCTACAGTGCATCATGTGGCGCAAGCGCATCCAAACGTCACACTGTCACGTCAGCCAGCAGTTGTCACGAAGGCGGCCAGCCTGCAGCAAACCTTTCGCCAACAACAACAGCAGCAACCAATTGCCACCGCTCAATTCAATGTTGATGGTGCTCTACAAATTCAGCAACAACAGCAGACGCAACTTACCAGTGGCAATAACAACATATTGCAGCAGCAGCCGAGTCAACAACAGCAACAACATCAGCATATTCAACTGTTAACAGCTAGTGGAAACGCAGGTACCACCACTACCCACCAGGTGAGCCTGGGCAACGGGTCGCTGGTACTGCTGCAACAACAGCAACCGCAACAGCAACAACAACAGTTAACCACAACGCTACAACACTCAGGAATCACAATACAGCCAGCCAACATGCAACAGCAAAAGGCGACAGCAGCCCAGTTGAATACGGTCATAGGTGCCAATTCCGCATTGCGCGCCCAGCTCAATTCTAATGTGCCAATTCTTGTAAGTATACGGTTATCATATTTCACGATATCTTACTCTTGGAATAAGAAAATGATTTTAACATTTTTAAGAGGCCATTAAAAAATCTTGTACAACACCAAAAGACGTGCTAAGACATGTCAGGGTTAAATTTTTGGCCCTCAAAAACTAAGTTTTCATATTTAGCTATAAGTTGTAAACATTTGTTCGATATTAAATAGCACTGTTTAATAGACCTTGTCTAAGAGAAACTATATCCATACAACAAGCTGGATTTGAATCCGGAAATGTTTATTCGTTGTAAAACTGCTAAATTTAAAATTCATTTGTTTTATAAACAGCGTCGCAACAATGAAGTAGATATTTACTATCTTTTAATGTTTTATTCTTCTTTTTGGTTAATAGGCAACTATTTTGGCGACTTCTCTTTAACATAAATAAAACTTAGCTTGCCAGATCAAACACGTAGCAATTTAAAAATTTGACAACTCCTTCCCGCTAATTTGTTTAGCCTAAGTCTCACTAACAACTATATTTACATATTTATTAATATATATGGGGTATTTCTTAACAATATATTTTTAGATAAACATATTTGAATACTATATATTTATAAACACCATATTAGTTTAATACTCACAAATTCATTTAATATCCATTTATTTAAAGCAATCGCAGCTGAAGGCTACTCCGATTGTTACCACACAGCATCAACTAATACAAAAGCAACAACAACAACAGCAGCAACAGCAACAACAACAACAAATAACTGCCACAAACAACAATACCATCAGCAACAACAATAATAACACGGCCATGCATCCAAATCCTGCGATAAATGCTATAGTCACCAGTATCATGAACTCTGCCAACCAGTATCAGCAGCAGCAGCAGCAACATCAGCAGCATCAACACCAGCAACAAACACAACAGCACTGTGAGTGTCATTTACTTGTACAACATTAAAGTGTGATTTCATATAAACTCTTTCTTTTAGCGGGCGGCACAAACTCCAACAACAATAATGCGACTGCAACGATTAATATTAGCAGCAGCGGCAACAGCGGAAACCAATCGACAGCAACGCTGAAGAACTCGAGTAACGCATCTATTCTGAATCTGCTCAACAGTGCTCCTGCAGCCATGACGAGCACGCCAGTCGCAAGTGGCACCTTCACTACCTCGTCCACTGGCCAGCAGCAAACGTTGACATTAGTGCAGCATCAGCCGCAGCCATCAGGAGCCAATACTGTCGATGCTGCCACAGCCACGTATGTGCAAACGAATCGCGGAACGCCTACGCTTGTGAGTACACAACGCAAGCAGCCGTCCAGCGAAGTGCTGCAGAGCCTTTTGAACTCCAACCGCAAAATCAACATAGTTGGCGCAAGTGGAGGCACCACGTTTCGCACCAACTCCGCGGGCAACCTGATAGCCGTTAACCTAAACCAGTCGCAGGGCCAAGCACAGCAGCAGGCAGTCGATGGAAGTCAGGCGGTGCGCGTATCCATGTCAGCGCTCGCCTCGCAACTGGCCTCGCCACCGGCCGTGATGACAAATCCACCCACTGGATATGGCACCTACACGGTCAGCACGGGCGGCGTCTGTGGCAGCCTCAAAATACTCAATACTGGCCAACAGCAGCAACAGCGGATACTAAGCACGCTGCGTAGGGACAGCACCACTGCGCCGCCCAATGCAATTGTGGTGGGGATGGCGGCGCCCTCGCCTGGCAGTGATTCGAACGCCTCAAATGCGAGTGGCTTTGCGGTGCCCACAAACCTATCGTCGGCAACGGGCGGTGCTAGTGGAGCGCTTAATGCACTGCTAACCAATGCTGCCACGCCTTCGCCGTCCGGTTCGGATCACTCGCAGTCTTCGCAAACGCATCAGAACCAAGTGCTTCTTGACCGACTAAGTAATGTGACATCAAATGTGTCGGCAGTAGCCATGCCGCATATGTCTCCACAACAGCCAACCTCGGCGCAGGCCAACCAACAGCAACAGTTCATCACCAAGACACTGGTACACTCGCCCGCCACTTCATCCATACACTCGCCCATGTCTAGTCCGCATCCGCAGCCGTCGGCATCGCCCCAGCAGCAGCAACAGACGACGGCCACATTGAACCTACAGGGCATCAATCTGTCGCAGCTACAGGGTGCCATGGCCAACTTTCCTGGTCTGCAAAATGTTCAAGTGCAGATTCCAGGCTTCACCCAGCCCATTTCGCTGCAGTTTTCCGGCAACAGTCTGCAGGCACCAGTGCAGGTGCAGCAGCAGCACTCACAACAGCAGGGCAATGCGGGCTGCGGCACGACAGGTGGTACCTTGGCGCAGGGGCAAACGCAGCAGCGAAGCGTTTTGGTCTCGGTGCCAGTGTCTGCACAGCAACAGCAGATGTCGCACACCATCACATTGCAGACCCAAACGTCGCCCCACCAGCAGCAGCAGCATCAACAAGTGCCGCCGACCGGCACAATTGTCAGCTTGCCCTCTGCGGTGTCAGGCACACAAACGGTGGTAATTACAAACAACGCAGCTGCCAGCGGAGGAGGAACCGCCAATAGCAGCGGAACGGGAGCAACTACGGCAATGCTTACGCTACCCATTGGTGAGTGATCCAAAGTGCCAGTTCTGCATCGACGTGACCAGCTACACAGCTTCCGTCAAAGTGCCTTTCTTTTTAAATATATTTGTTATGACTTTAATTTGTACTCGTATATTATACATTCATATATAAATATGTTTTTATATTTGATATATTTACCTAATTTACTGAACATGCTTAATTTTGTTCTTTTCTGTTTCTGTTTCTACTTTCGTTTCGTTTTTTGTTTACACAAACCTGTTAACAACTCGTTTCGATTCTCATGCAACTAAACTATTTATGTGTTCTGTATTTAACCCACGCCATCAGTTTAAAACATCCACCAGCTAAATAGCGGCCCCCCCTATGTGGGGTAACTGCTGGCGGTGGTGGTTAGTGCGTCTCTGACCAACAGATTCATTGTAACCTAAAACAACAACCAAAAAAATCTCCCCGCACACCTGTTCTGCTTTCTGTTTACAGCTCAACTAGTCGGTGCCGGCGTCCAAAAACTAAATCCTCAAACAATACGTACCTCAAGCGGTGGTGGTGTAGGTGTTGTAGCGACTGCGACAACCGCAGGCATCCAGTCGAGGGCGCGCAACGTGCAGGTTGTCGGCACCAAGCAGCTGACCAATAGTAGACAGCTGCTTACCACACAACGTCAGATTGGCGGCTCAACGTTAAAGATCGCAACAACGGCTGTGAATGGTAAGTGCACGGAATTTATTAAAGATTGATCAAATTATTCCTAATTAAATGTAATACCTTGTTATAAAGCTAATGCCGTCACTAACAACACCAACATCAGTGCCGGACCCATTGTGATGTCTGCGCAGAAGCTTCAACTGAAGACCGTCAAGACGACGACGCAACAATCGCATCAACAGCAGCAGCAGCATCGAATACTCAATCAGAGCACGTCCGCCTCCCAGACGTTGCCCAGTCCTAGCCAGGTGCAACACCAACAGCTGCAGCACATACAAATCGCTGGCCGCACACCATCCAATGCCAGTATCATGAATCAGCGCACCTTGACAGCGCTGGCAGTGGCGAAGCAGCAGCAACAACAGGCAGCGGTCAATCGACGGCGCTCTACCACTGATGCAACCAAGTAAAAACGGACAGATGGAACGGATGAATGAAAGCAGCTTCTTCATCCTAGGCCTCCCAAAAGAACGGCTATGGGCACAGTACAACTTGCTACTGAACTATGCAATGATTACAGGCGCGCTACTAATTTTTGTTATTTGAGGAGAGGAGACAAGTAATAAGGCTACGCGTTATGTATTTGCATGATATTATAGTTTATGTTTACAATTTAAATAGCACTACTGCATACATTGTATACCAATATATCAGCATATATTTTGATGTGTATAGTCGTAAGTGTAAATTGTATGGGCTGATGAAGTGGCTCAAGCCATTTAAGATCAACGTAACCGTTTTTTAAAGCTGCAAAACTCTTGTGAGTACGGTCTGGCATCCGATCTGCAAACTGTGCGACAGTAATAAAAGTTAAAGTGATGCTCATGGCGATAGGGATGATGACTGCGCTAGAGTTTACTGTGTCCCTGGCAGTTACTTCTGCTAAAGAACAACAAAACTAATTAAGTGTAAAGCTCTTATTAATATTTATCTAATTGTATATAATAATTGTTTCATATATACGTGCGCCGAAAGCCATTTCAACAATGTCTATTAGTTTGGCTCTCCAACTCCAATTTGTTACACCTTAAGACTAGCTACGTAAGCGTGCGTGCTAACTTTAAGCTTAAGCAGTAAGGCAGAATCGCCCTCTAATACAAATGAAACAAAACAAACAAAAAGCAAAGCAATAATAAAAAGAAAACAAAATGTAAAATTGATTGTAAAACAGAATATGGCTAACTATTACGATTTGAATTAGTTACAAAGGTATGAACAGTAGTAATCGTTCATATAAATATTATAAATATACATATGCATATTGTACTATTATTAATATTATTGTAATTATTATTATTGCTAATTATTTAAATGCTTAATCTAATTTTATTAAAATAAAAAATATTTAGTTCGTATTGAAAACCAACAACAAAAACTAAAAAACATATTAGTACTCGTACTTCCAATTGCAATTTTCAATTAACAAAGCTAAAAATTGTACTCAAAAGTCAAACAATTTATTTGTAATAGCGCAATGGACCCGAAAAAAACAGCTAATGTGTCCAACAATCGGATAACTGAATAAAAGTGCGCTAACAAAATTATCGCTGTATATGACAACAAATTATTTTTTTTTTAACTAAGCCCATTTTATAGCATGAAATTATTTATTTAAGTATTTTTAATTTTGTTACAACCTTGCTGTAATTGTAACTGTTTGGCATAGATTGCTTTTCTGTACAACAAAAATGCCTATATAATACAAATACCCCAAACGTAATTTAAATGAAAAGAGAAAAACTGGAGATACCCAACTATACACACACATACACTCAAAAATAATTTACTCAATGTTATAATAAATGTGATTTAAGAAAGAAAACATGGTACTACCTAAAAATTATAAATGTTACGAAAAACAAGGTAGTCAAAGCAGAAAATGCACTCGAGTCCGTGTCTGGAGATACTCCAGAGCAAAAGTGAAGTAAACAAAAAAGAATAACTTAAATATAATTACATAAAACTAATGCGGAGCAATCTAAAAACCAGCATAAGCTATTAAATACCTATTAATATAAATGTAACTTCAAATCAATAACTGCTTATCTAAATACCTGACATAGAATCTTTTCATTTAAAACAGAAAATGTTTAAAGACAAAATGATAATTACTTTCAAGAGAACTGAAATTAAGCGCTGATAAAAGTAACTCAAGCGTGGATAGTAAGCAAATGCATCTAAGAAAGACTTCTAATAAATCAATATAAAACAGTCTTGTTGTGTGAATGTAAAAATGCTGTGTTTACCTTTATGAAGAAACTTCACAACAGGCACTTAAAACCACGTTAGCTTTAAAAGGGGCATACCACAAATTTTATTAATTACATGGGTTTTACATATATATATTGGGATATATATATAACAACTACTCAACAACGCGTTGAAGCAATAGATTAGGAAAGAATCGCAGGCCTTCCACAGATTCATCACGACACACTTTTCCCAGTCGCTCAGCCACTAGTAAGCGCTCTTTAGCTAGCAACAGAGATATGCCAAGCAGTTTTGCAAGCTCCTCCACGGCCAAGGACTCCGCATCGCGTACTTTTTCCAATGTATCGATAGAAATTAGTTCATCGTCATGTGATTCTAGTTGCAGAACCATTGCACCACTGGGAAATCGACGCAGTTTTATTGGTCCACTGAGCTGCTCGCAAGCGTGTAGCATGTCCTCAGGCGAAAGCAGCTCAAGGCCGCGGGCGCGATTCACACGACAATACACATCTGCCAGTGACATCATGCCACCGTGTTCCTAAGCAACATGAATACATTAATTATTCCTACTAAGGCCAAATGCTTACACTTACTTCTATAGGATCGAGTAGCATTTCGCAGATTTGCTGAGCCAAACTATTGAAGTACGCCGTATTGCTGGTAAAGTTGTCGCGCGTCACCGGATCATCAATGCCCAAGCTAAGTAAATATGATTTGAAGCGTACAGTTTCATCGTCGGATATTTCACCCCTTTGCTCTCGTATTTTCCCGCTTATATTTTTGGAGAGGCCCACCATATCCTTTGCCATAGCCATGAGCACACTCAAATCCTGAAACGCAAGTGCTATATTCTCGTCTGTTGCTTTGGCCTTTGCTTCCAAGTGACGCTCAATACCGCCAATACCTGTGCGTTTCTGAATCCTCGCCAGCTTATCGCTAACTTTAGACGCTGAATCAGTTTTGCTTATTATGGTCTCACTCGTTAACGAGATTTCCCAGACTCGAGCGTTTAAGGTTTCACGGAGGGCGCTGTGAAACTCCACGCTTAGTCCGTTTTTGCCCGATAGCTTAATGTGTGCAGCTCGACTTGTGTCCAGTGGTCCAGGACCCTTATCTACATTAGGCGGTCGCAGGTGCATAATTATGCGAGTTTTGCGTCCAAAAAAGTTTGAGGCTGTTGTCTCCTCGCTGAGAGAAATTATATAGCTAAGTGGCAGGCAAAGAGTTACGGCTGCTCGAGCTATTTCACCAGGACGCCCCCAGAATAGTCTGTGCGTCGTAAGCACCACCTCCCCATCTTCGAATTCTGTCTGAAATGTCACCGTACCAAATGAAATAAACATTTAATATCTGCAAACTGATGTAAACTACCTTTTGGTCTCCGTCGTAGATTTTCACGTTGCGGTCGCGGCTTACAAACGATTCGCTTTCAACCAATCGAGCCTCTTCATATGCAAAGCGATTCATTGCTGTTGCTTATTGTTATTACTTATGTATTTTTATATTTGTTTTGGTTCTCCATAGAGCTAGGAATCTTCGATTACAGGGCTGTGTCATCGTGTGTTCATCGATAAGTAATTTGTTCTTTGAACTACACGAAAACATTATTTAAATAAGAAAGATAACAACATTTTTATATTGAAAAGCTATTTTAAATAATCCATTTATGTTTATTGTAAATGTACTTTACTGTTTGTTGTTCATTAAAAAAAACACGAAAATATCAGTTTTTTTTCTTGTATATTGTTGTTTGTTAACAGGTAACAATTAGGAGGAATCATTTGTATTTACATATAATATTAAAGGATGGGTACATTCCCATCATTAAATGTTGCGGAGGGAAAATATAATGGGAATAGAAGTAAGTGTTGATGCATTTTGCCATCTTGATTGAAATTAAATATCGACAGCCGATAGCTATAAATATCGATACCTTCAATGGTGCTATTCGCATGTGCCTCCAATAGCAAAAATTTTCATTTGTTGCTTTTTCTTTTGTTTTAGTGCTAGTTTTTTGTGGTAAAAAATAATATAAATGCACAATTATTAAGCAATTACACACGAAGATGTTCTTCATTTGAAGGGGTTATGTAACAATGCCTTAACGCACAAATTAAAATATTTTACGTTCACATCGATCATCGGATACGGATTACTGTAAAAGCTTTGCCCACAATTTGTATGTATCATGACGGCCACAGCCACAGAGGCTAGTAAAATGCTTGAGGCAGCACTGCAGCAGATGGATGGCATAATATCCAACTCGGCAACTGTGACAATCGGTCAGCCGCATATGCAGAACCAGCCAGGACCTGCAACTACGGCTTCCCTGACGAGCTTCTGCGAGCGTAACTTGATTTCTGCCACAAATGTAATGTCAACAGCTAAAACGTTAGCGTTAGCATTGCAACAGGTGAGTCATAAACCGGAGCTCATTGGAATTCTTAGACCTTGACCGTCTACGACGCTTGTGTAGGTGGGCTTGGCAGCACCAGCTCCGGATCCGGTGACTGCTGCAATAATCAGCGATTGGCTGGAAACACATATACCCCGCCAAGACTCAGATGAACGCATGCGTCGCTTGCAGCGCGACAAGGAAGGATTGGCGTTACAATACCAAATGTTAGCGGAACGTGTTTCTGAGCAAGCGGACCGCATTATTGAACTGGAAGGTCTGTTAACAGAAAAATCACAACAGCTTTGCACTAAAGAGGAGCAGCTGCAACGTCAAATGATTTCGCGGTCTGCACTAGAAACACAGAAACTAGAACTTATGAGTGCCTTGAGTGAACTGAAGCTACATCGAACGGCGCTGGAGTGCGAAAACGAGCTGAATGCTACCGATCAGAGCGGTTGGGGCGAGGGGGGCCTACCCTACGGCAGCATGGGCAACATTAACCAAAAAAGCTTTACACCGGATGGTGTACAAGCACCCAAAACTCCACCGTCAGCCATGCGTCAACAGATAAAGCCACAATTTCATAGCTTGCCTCGATCGCATGGCGGTGCAACCAAGCGTCTACAGGGTAACAATAATAACAACAATCACACTTTGGATGTAAATGCAAACAGCAGCGGTAAACAACGTAATGTAGCATTTGCATCTAACGAACAAATTCTTATTGACGACAGTGTGCTCAGTGACAGTGCACTCCCACCCGAAGATGCAATGTCCATGTACTCTAGTTTCCGTTCACAAACGCAGTCAACGCCCTCACCCAAGCTGCGCGAGCGGTCTGCGCGTGGATTGCGCAACATTTTAGGGAAACTTCGACGGAGCAACAGCAGTAACTGCGAGCTGACCGCTCTTGAACAAGCGGAACCAGATGAATTTCGTCGTGGTGGGTCGCGTGCAACTGCAGGCGGTCGCATCGAGTGGAGCGCACAGACGCCAATGTTCAGCGATGTCGACAAGCACTACAGCAGCTGGAATCCACAGGAAGTTTGCAACTGGTTGGCCCACATGGGTCTTGGGTGCTATCAGGAGAACTGTAGGTAAGTGTGTCTCATCCAACTATGTAATTATTTTATCTATAACTACGTTTATCTTGTGCTGACGTGGAAAACGACTGGGTTATTATATTAAAACATACGGTACAATTATACTAATTATATTGAGAAGATTTATCTAACCAACCTTCTTGATTCCATTTTAAAACTTCTTAACAATAATTTAAAAGCAATTTTAAAGCTTCTGGCAAAGGACGCCTCATTTAACGTTTATTGCTTACCTCATATATTGTTTTATAATATTGTTTTTATAAATATTTTTATCTTGCGTTACTCACTCAAACAACGTGATTATTAATCTGCTTTGCGAGTTGCAGAAAATCATTAAAAATCTTTTACTTATGTTTATAATTATAGAAAATGGCTGAAAGCAGATTCAACAGTATGCTTTTTTAATGCTTCACCGGTCGATATCGAGCGTGAATTGCATCTGAAGTCACTTTTGCATAGAAAGAAAATTATGCTAGCAATTGACGACATTACGAACAAGGAGTTTGATGAAATGACGGTCAAGGCTGCGAAATTGGATGTTGGTTGGGTGTTGCGTTGGCTAGATGACATTGGCCTTCCACAATATAAGGATTACTTCTTGCAGGCCAAAGTCGATGGTCGCATGTTGCATCGCCTAACACTTGAAGATATTTCGCAGCTGCATGTGAGCTCCTGCTTGCACATTGCATCATTGCGATGTGGTATTTTATGCATGCGTCGCATGCGCTGGGACGCTGAAGGACTGATTCGTCGTTCGACCAAAGTGGCCGAGCAGAGCGATGAGGCCACTAGTGCTGATAAAGAAAGCGTTGACCTTTGGACGGCACACCGTGTCATGGAGTGGTTGAAAACCATAGACCTGTCAGAATATGCACCCAATCTACGCGGTGCTGGTGTACATGGTGCTTTGATGCTTTTTGAGCCACGATTCAACGCCGATTTGCTAGCCGATTTACTTTCAATACCACCGAGTAAATCCCTTCTTCGACGTCACTTGGCAATGCATTTTAAGGAATTGGTTGGACGTACAATTATACTTTGTAAACGCGATGCTGAAGCAGCTCCTGGATATCTTCCGCTTACGATCACTGCAAAACTGAAGCCACCTAAGCGATCGCAGTTCACTCTAAAGCGGCGCAAAAGCACCAAAGGACAAAACGATGTTGATTGGACGGATCTAGTTTGTCCAATGAATTTTGTAGTGCCCTTGTTTTCCGGGTCGGAGGCGCCTAAAGACAACGACGGTTCATTGAGCTCTAATTAACCGATGTGAATCATGAGCAATAATCAGATCGAAGCCGCGGATAACAAAAAGCATACTTACGCGTAAAATAATTAGAACTACTGTTAATCTAGTTTTAAGTATAGGCCAGATACTGACCCTGGAACTGATGAACTATTCGATCATGCAACAATCAAAAAACAGACTTACAGACATTCAACTGTATTTGCAAGAATTTAACTTGGCCAACGATGTAAGCCAATCTTCTATCTTCAATCAATTTATCGTATGGACCAAAAATCAATTGACTAATCAACTACGTATTAACAGAGCAGGCTGCTATATGTCCATTTTTTTTTGCACTTTTGTACCCGTGTAACTAACACAAGACGACGAACATTAACGTCTTCCAAAGTAAGCTTAATGAAGAAAACTAAAGTATTCGAAAGACATTTAACTGGCTTGGATATCAAGCAAAGCGCACAATTTCTTAGTTTTTTTACTAACACAAGTTTGTACGTTATTATCCCAATATTTAAAAAGTATATGACGCCTTATACATTTTTAACGGAATTGAATTTTGTTACTTTGATTTGTATTATGGAATTCTCGCTCAGCAGGGTGTCAAGTATTGTAAGGGGAAAATCATACGAAATGTTTTTTTTGTTAGATTTTAGTTTATTGGTAACAATAACATTATTACAATGCTAAAATTTGCTGAACGACTAGAGGCGTGACTATGAGCTGTACATATATATATATATATATATCAGCCAGCTTGGACGGAATCAACATAGTTTGTAGATGATTGCTGTCTTGTGAAAGCCTTTTGAATACCTCGACAACCATTTCTTAAATCTATCAATCTTTGGCAGTGTGATTCGGAGTAAACTAAGTCAAGCTCGCGGGTGCACTAAGTAGCTTGGTTCGCTGTAGCCTGCGGTGTTGCCAGATTCTCTACGCCCAAGGTAATTTGTCCGGCCAGTATGTTCTCGAGAACACTGTGCTGCCCGCGAGCATCGACTTCCTTGCCATGATGTTTGCAAAGATCACTCTCCGGTATGTGATCCTTCCAATTGCGGAACAGGTAACGAGTAAACTTCTTTAGCTGCCTAAACTTACAATAGGTAGCCCCTTCGGCTGATTGCAGCTGCTGCGTCTGAATCAGAAATCCCTTCTCTCTAAATGTCTTTTCCAGTTTTTCGCGCTGCTTTGACCGGCGTGACGAACGCCGTTTGCCCGCAGTTGCTGCTACGGGCTTCGGACTTGAAAGTGATTGGTGCAGCAGCCCAGTCGGATCCATGCGCTTGTGACAATCTTCTGGATGCGGCGTTGCTAGTCGCATGGGACTTTGGGAGTTGGAGTAACTGGAAGGACTTTGCGATGCTACTGGCACTAGACTGCTGGACAGAAGTAGTGATGATGTCGGAGACTCGGAAGGTATGTGTAGTAGCTCCAGGCTGAGATCCGTTGAAGGCGGTGGTATATCAATATAAAGTTTGTCATTGCTTGAATTTTGTGGCAGCTGTTGTTGCAGTTGTTGTTGTTGCTGTTGCTCCCGCGATATGAACTCGTAGCCACGCATTGTACGGTCGCCGGTCCCATTGTAATAGCGATAGTTCCCCTCTGCATCCACAGACAACATTTTCTTCTCCTCCAGTGTCGGCTTCGCCCCGCCTGTGAATTTAAATTTGCAAATGCTGACTTCCGTAGAGGGGCTAGAGCTGTGGTCGGTCGGCATGGGCGGTATGAAGATCGCTGAACGTTTTCGCTTGCGCATCGCAGGTGTGGTGGCAGTTTCGATCGACTTCTCCAACGGTTCCCGCTTGTTAGCTGTGGTGGTGGCAAAGAAACCATTTGGTATTGGAATCTTTAGGGCCAGTTGGTTGTCTTTTTCAATGGTCTCCACGGGCACACCCAGTCGGCAGTTTTCCATGAGCTGCTGGTAATACAATCCCACTGGTTGTAGGAGCAACTTGGCGGCCACCCTAGATTTCTCCTCCCCAGAAAACTTCATTGATACTGGCTTAACTGGAACATGCTCCTCTGTCAGCGGTGTTGCTCGGTGCGAGGAACTGCCGCATTCAGTGGTTGATGTTGAATTAGTCACCGTTGACGGCTTGTCACTGTCGCCACTCGAAATTGAAAAGCGGTCACTAGACTGATCCCGCATGCAAAGATTTAGTGGCTCTTCCGTCAGCGGAGCAGAAACTGTGCTTGGCACAACTCGCTTAGCATGGACCGATGCAGTTCCACATGCGGCAGGCAGCACAGCAGCTGACGTCTTCAACTCAACAACTGGGAACTGCTCAGCTGTCGGCGTTGTTGCTGCCGGTATAATGGTGCCGTAGTTCTTGTAGATCAAGTGACAAATGTCGGCCTTTTTCGGTTTCCTCCCGCGTCGGGGTTTGTAGTTGTCTAGCGTGATTTCGCCCATGTAGGGTAGATCAGCGTATTTTATGGCACCGCGCTTGGAGCGTGACACCTCACCCAAAACATCATGTGGCGTCGTTGCAACAACTGCTGGAACTGCTCGCAGTTGAGATTCTTTGCAGGATTCTTGAGCTTGTTGCTGCCGTTCGGCGCTGCGTTGAATCTCGGCTATTTTCCTCAGCCAGCTTCGCACGTTCTCATGCGACTGGTTCTGAGGTGGAGGTGTGGCCTTCGCGGTGGACGGTGTTGGAACTGCTCTGGCGGACAAATGTCGTTTCTGCGTTGCCTCATAGTGGGCAGCATACTCTGCCGGCAGGGCCTGATGATGGAATCGTAATTTAATAGCTCCCGTAGTGGGCGAGCGCTTCTTCGATTTGGTCTGTCGCGATATTCTTTGCGTGGGAGCGGACAACTCCTGCACCGGCTGCTTTTGGGTTTTGCGCGCGTTCATCAGATTGGCCTTCAGCTGCTGCTTGGTAAGCGTGCTACACGCGCCGTTGGGCATAGCCTGCTGCTCTTCGGCCTTGCGAGCAAGCAACGTCTTGAACGGATAATCCTGATCCTCGTCGTGGGTGTCATTGTTTGCACCGTGCGAGATCAGCGGATCATCGGAACCCTGCAACAGCAATTTCGTTGTGTTCAAGTGTTCCAGGCGCATATGATCATTGACGGCTGTGGGCTGCCACCGTTCCGTCTCCAGTACATGGCCTCTGTCAGGGTCCAGCTTTATGCATGGCAGAATCGTGGGAAGATGATGATGAAGTTTGTTCGACTTTGTCGACGCTATGTTTGAATACATTTGCACTTTGATGTTGTTAATGTTGTTGCTGTGCTCAGAAGCATTGAAGGCCATGACCTCTTCCCTTGTGAGATCCTCCATGTTTCTTGCTGCAATGAGATAAGGTCAACGGTAAATATGGGTTAAATATGACAGCCTTATATGGCATAATTGCAGTTTGATTTATAGGCACACATTTTTTTTAGTGGTTGAACACACACGCCGGCAGACGTCGCTGTCGTCGTCACCGTCGCCGTCACCGTTAGCTGATCGTATCCGTATCCGTCTATCGGCGATGGCGGTGGCAACACGGGGAATTCTATTTAAATGCTCTGCGAACTGGCAAGTGGCGCTGTATCTCACACATACACTCTCTCACGAGTCCACATCCACTAAGAGCAGAGAACGCAACGCATACCGCTCTGAAACTGAATTTTGTTTTTGTGCATGAAATTCGATTCCCTTGGCGAAAGTATTTATGCCCATAAAAGGCTTAAGCGCACGCAATTATGTTATATTTTAAGATGTGCACACTGAATCAGTTGCGTCTCGTTCTTGGTTTTGATTAAAGCGACTTTGCTTTAATCAGGCTTGGATTCTTTTTATAAATCCTAATTATATTTTTACCTTTATGTATTTTTTTTCAAAAAAAAGACTAGCGTGTTTTACTTTAAGTCAGGTACTACTGTCCAGTCTACGCCTCGTTGTATCGTCACAGATAGCCACGTTTGTTGCGTTTGATTCATGCGTCTATCAAACTGGACCGCAGCAACGCCGCCGCACGCGTGTACATCGTGTTGACATCCAAAACTCAACTAGTTGCGGGAAAGTCACGAAAAGCATCTTTTTTAAAATATGCTCCTTAGATGGATCGCAGCCGGAGACGAAGACGCGGACAGAGACGAGGACGCAGACGGAGACGGACGGAGAGCACAAGCACGCCCCGTACACAATAGAAGAAAATAGCGCGAACGTGGACGCTGAGCAGGCCAAATGAAAATCAAATTAAATTCTTTTGCCGCTCTTTGTGTTCATCGGGCGACGGTGCGTTGTCGTGCCTGTATTTAACGCCAAAGACGAAGATATTTCGTGTATTCATTTTTAGAAAAATTCAACTTGTTGCCGCCGCGCTGCTTTGCGGCCATAAACCAACCAACCAACCCCAACCCTCCAACAACGCAACGCAAAAACACGGCAGAAAAACAAAAAACAAAAAAAAAATAAAAAATTGGGAAAAAGAATTAGAAAAATTCGAAAAGTCGTTTTTGCCTCATCTTGATTGTTTCATTCATGAGCATTTTGTTTTTGTTTACTGGCACACATATCGCAAAATAGAAGCGAGTGTTTATGTTTTATCAACAGATTCTAATCAAATACAAAGACATGTGATGCTGGACATTGTATATGAATCGTACGTTATCGTAGGGGTAAATATTGTAGGGCATAGCATATTTCATTATATTAACAATTCACCATGCAGCTGCAGCTTTCAAGGTGTAAGAGTATCCCAAGTTCTTGATTTTACGCATAGGTGATCGCTCAGATGATCGCGTTTATTAATAGACGTGCGAGACTTCAGGTTAGGGCAACTGAGTTTTGCCTTGCGTCTGGTTTGTGGTGTGTGTGTTAGAGCAGCGTAGGTGTATTAGTGTATCTTGCGGCTTATTAATTTCGGAAAAGGAAAAATGCCCTCAAAATAGATGACTTCGTTTGTTTATTTCGGGATGTATGCATGTGTAAACACTAAATGTGTATGTGTCTGTGTACAAATATGGGTCATAGTGGTTTTATTTAATTCGAAAATATAGCAAGTCGAATACTTCTTATTAGACTGCTGAATTGTGACAATTCAATAATATCTTGCACATACATAAGCATATACCTTTATAAATACATTAGACACACATATGTACATAAAATGGTATTGGTATGCTATAACGAGATGCAAAATATTTGAATACTCAGCACCTATTAAAAATATTATTTATATACATCGCATATTCTAGACATCTTTATTAAGTATTAATATTATAGACGAGTATATGCTTGTAAACAATCCAGCTACTTGGTTTGGAACCAAGCAATTTCGAGCTCGAAATACTATTTCTTAATTTATTTATCCCTCAGCCAAACTTCAATCATAACAGAAGCAATTTTGTATTTTTCTACTTAGTTTTAGTAATACGAGTAATTTTAATGATTGGATATAAAAAAGAAAAATATATTCCTTAAGGCAGTATAAGTGACACTTTTCTTTAACATTTAAATGAATGTAACAAATCAACTAAAAACGCTATTGATATTTTAATAATGTGTAAAACTGATTTAGGTACCAAAACTCAAGGATTTAAATTGTTTACAGAGGTACTAAATAATTTTTTGGGTTTCCAATCACTCTATTTAAGTATGACTATTGCCAAAATAAAGCAATTATGCTTGTAATATTAATATTGTATTTGCATATCTTAATCTGAGGTTTTTTAAATTAGCTCATATGAACTTTTTCTGTTCAGCTATTAAGTGCTTTAAAACTTTTGTATGAATGCAATCGAACACTTAAAGATTATACTTTGTTATTGTTAACTTTCTACACTGTCACATAAAAATTATAAACAAAAAAACAACTTATTGCGAATAGTTCGACAACATTCCAAAATAATATAGATTGTCTACGAGTCTAGACACATGAAAGCCCATGCTCCACGGGTAATAGATATGATTTATGTCAAATTCAAATGCATTTCAGTTAAAAATGTAGAGAAGTTGAATATTGGTAGTGGGTGGGCAAGTTTACACAGTATGCAATCACTGGTTGCTTAGTTGACTGTGAGAAGTCAGCTACTATTTACATTTTGAAAATCAGACGCCAGACGAGAGATGTGCTTACATCATCGCCATCAGCAATCGGCGGATTTGCAGCCGTAGGTTGCGGCTGGCGTTGGCCAGAACTTTAGCGCCTTGTGCCGCGTATTGCACATCTATTTGGGTTGTTGTTGCGACTGCCACAGTTTCTGAACATATTTATAAATGACATTCAATAGTATTTTTTTATTCTATACCTGCTTGCGGGTACGTACATATTTGTATTTATGGCCATAACTGCCACTTTGGCCGCCTACGCGCTGTCAGCTTAAAGAACAACAAAACCACAGCACGAAGCACAGCCTCAACGTTGAGCACATTCATAAGTCTGATACGCTTGTATTTATCACAAAACAATCAATTGGCTTTCTCATCAACATCAACAGCTTTTACTGTGCAAATTGGCCAAATCGCATTTTTTTTGGAGAATTTGTCAAAGGTTTACAGTTCGCAGTGCTCAAAGCGAAACGCTTATTTTATAATTCTATTCACGCAAAATTAAAAATTGTCATCACTAGTGTCTAACAACTGCGCGTTAGCGTAGGTCCGATCACGGCGGCGGCATTGCGACTGCGCTTGCAAAACATTTAACGGGCGTAAATTCGCATGCGCACAGCAGCTGATTTCGACAGACAGAGTTGCCAATAAGTTTTACAACCTTGAAAAGCATATTCAAATCGTTTCTAGATGTATATATTTTGTATACTTTTATATACATTATTTTTATTTTTATTAACAACTCATTTTCACAAGCTTTATTGAAAGCATATGTAGAATTCGTACTCGAAAATTAGTGTAAATTACAAAGCTAATAAGTCAAAAGCATTTATGATTCATTTCGCGGTCAGCAGAAAGTCTCAGCTAGGCGTATGGTTTGAGAGCCACTGTGCAGTTCATTCTCTATTGGATTGGTTGACTTCACAAGCAGTGCGTCGAATCATTTAGCAAGCAGTTAAATTGAGTGCAGTGCAGGATTACTTTCGTTTATACCCAAAGATAGATTTATGGATAGATAACCTACCTAATCAAAAAAAATAATCGAGCCACTTAAGACAACGAGAATGCTTACTTTCTATATTTGAGTAATAAATGCTTAAAAAGTAGTTAGATCTCAATTTATCATGGTGACAGCCCTACTTAAAATTGGCAAAATGATTAGTAAACGATAATAAGATGATATTAAATTAATATTGTTAACGTCAACCATTAAATGAATAGGTAGATTCGCTGTTATATACTTATGTCAACTACTATTCTTACTACTCCGTTTTTATTTTAATCAATATTTTTAAGTTTAAGCTGAGAGCTTTAAAAATATATTTTAAAGCTATCTATTAGTTTATTGTTTTGTAAAACGCACTATTAAACAATTGATTTTTTTTTATTTATTTATTTAGTCAATAGTTTATATATTTTTCACATATAATATTATACACATTTCGATGTGAATAGGTTATTTCTATAAATATATTGAATATGTTGTATAGAGATGGGGTTTATATGCATAATATTTGTTATTACTCTAATGCAAACTCGCAAACATTTGAATACTCTCATTACTTTACTTTCGTTGGTTCAAATAAATTTTCTGTATCCTCAAATAACAATCAATATAATGTATTTATATGGCATATATACATGTATATGCATTTAAATATGTGCATTTTTAACATTGGACTTTAGAACCTCGCATATTTAGTGGAATCTTGATACGAGTGCTAAAAATCTTTGATCAGATTTTTGAATTTTATAAATACAATTTTTAGGTAAATCGGAGGTATTTCAGCATTATTTTATTTGTGTGCTTGTTGATGTAAAGTTTTTTACTATATATTTATGTGTTGAATGCCTTCATTTTTTATCAGCGACATTGAGCTAGTATTTATATAAGTAAATTTGCACATATGTACATACATATATATAATATATTACATATGGAAATTGAATACGGAAAACATTTATATTACATTTACATACATATAATCAAAATGACTTCAGAAATGTAATAGATTACTATATTTTTGTATTATATGTATTTATATTTGAGGATGTACGCCATTCAACGTATAAATATTTGTTATATATTTGTGTTAGATTTCCTTTAAGTCTTTTAAATTTAAATTACATATATAAATATATATATATACATATATAAATATATATATTAAATAAATATTTATATATATATATATATATATATATATATATATATATATATATACATATTTTTGTTAGCGGTTGCAGTAAGATAATAAGTGAGTTAATGGCGTTGCACATTGAATTGTAAATTTATTATTGGAGGTATGTAGTTTATATATTATATTTGTATGTTTGCTTTATTTTTTTGTTTTTGTATATATATATATATATAGAATATTTTACAATTGGCTTAGACACAACTATGCCTCTCATATTTAAGACAACATCAAAAATAGAATGATAATATTGTTCAAGAAAATAGAAAACATTTCATTTATATTCTTATATCATATTACATATTACAATCCACACACAAATGTTATTAATGTGGTTGTGTAGTTAACGTTGACAAATAGTAAAGAATGTAAGTGTGTGTAATTATCGTTGTAATCTATTCACAATGCTTCGCAAATGTTTCGCTGGCTTCGATTTGTAGACGTACACACATTACCAATGGAAGGAACATTTATTTAGTTTAACAATTAGCATAGGTTATGGGCGAGTTGCATTATCAACTTTTAACGATTGACACGTACACATGCACTTATGTACATACATACATACATACACACACATGCCAAATGCAACTCATAAAAGGACAACAGCACCAATTTGTCAACTGTCGCCAATACAAAGACGCCGTCAGTCTTGTTGCTGTGGTCTAAGCAAATTTTATGGGGCGTCGAGGGTAGTTCTTGAGGCTCTATATGATTGACGACCGTTCACCTTAGGCAACGCTGTTGAAATGTTTTATATTCATAATTATTTAAGAAATGCACACTTGAATTCTCTCCGTCAAAGTCGACTAAAATGTCAGCAGCAACTCCGTTGACAGTTTTGCCTTATACTCTCTACTCAACCCAACTCGGTTTCTTCCATTTTTCGCCCCGCACAATGCCCGCACTTAAGCAGGACAATACTTGGGTGCTGAATGGAGGCCGGTTGCTCGTTTCTTTTTTATTTATTTATTTTTTGTGTGTCATAGGAACTTTTGATTGAGCTTGTGCATTTCTCATTAGTATGTATGTATAAATATATATATATGTGTGTAAATGTGTGAATAGTATTCGGCATATAGTATTGTCGAGTACGTTAAATGCGGCTGACGTGAACACCATACAAGAAAACTAGCCTACAAAATTGGTGTGAATTTGCAAATTCACGATTTATGTTTTAGGTAGACGCTGTTAGCCCATATTCGACTTGATATATGAACTCTCTGAAGCAGTTTTAAAAATCATTGAATGTTTTAATATATATATTTCAGAGTGAAGCCTATTTATGTGAAAAGTTGGCTTAGCGGATGTAGTGCCACATGGCTGTAGGTTTGCGTGCATTGTTAATCATGTCGTGCCAATGTTGGCAGCCAGTGCCACTTTCCTGTGGGCCAAGGCCGCAACAGCCAATTTCCGTTGCCTCGCTGCCAGCGCCGACGACATATATCTGAAGGGGAAGTAAGAGAGCATGGAAATTGCATTGGGTTGATGCACTTACAATTTTGCCCAGCCGACAATGGTTACTCACCTCAAATGCTGAATTATGCAAATAGTTTGATTGGAGATTGAATGTGAATGCTTCGTTCCAAATGGGGTTGCTAAGATCATCAGATTTTGTGATGCTTGTCTTTTTCTTTTTTATACGTTTGCCATTTTGGATTAAGTAAATCTGTGAATAACATCGTACATTAACTATAGGATAAACACTGAGTAAAAATTAATTTACCTTGACATAGGGCTCTTGTACAGTATCCAAATTTCTGGCCTTCATTATGACAATAGTCAGGCGCTCAGCCTGCGGTAGATAGTTTAGAGAGCACAGCAGCTCTGGACGATCCTCCCTTGGCTTCTTGGTGCGCAGCAAGTCGCCCCAAATCTACAAACAGTAACAACTTGTATGTATTTTTTGCTAGTATTTTGAAGTACAACACTTACCTCAACGGACTTCGATAGGTCCAGGCCATCAACCGAAATACGCACTTCACCAATAATGTCGTTGTGCGAGTATCTATCGTAGTCGAGAACCTGCAAAACTAGCTCTTTGCCCTGCAACTGATCACGTGAAACCGGAAACTTGAAGTGCTGATCAAAGTATGGATTCGATTCGCCGCGATGAATGTGAGTTTGACGCTTGCGACTGTCCACATCTGGCTGCAGCATGAGACGCACGTAAGGATCCCGGAATCCTCCCTCATCAATGGTACTCAGATTATGAGCTGCAAGGCAAGAGTTAAGAGTTTTGTACATATCATATATATATTAATATATACTTACCTTCGATCAAGTGCACCGTCAAGTCAAATAGATGATAATCATATTTAACACGCAAGTGTAGACGACCTACAGCGTGGCTGGTTCCTGGTGCTGTCAGATAAACTGGTCCGTCAGGCATCCGATATAAGTCCGGTTGCAAAGCACCTAGTGGTGAGGCAGGGCCCACAGTTGGATCGACGCCTGGTTGTGGACGTGGAGGTATCAGCAGAGGCGACAGACAGCGACCGGAAGTTACGCCTACGCCAACACCCTTGCAGACAACAGACCCCCCTGCTCCGCTCATGACCATGTTGGGCGCAGATCCAACACCCCCACCGCCTGATAGGGAGGCCAGACTGCTCTGAGATGGACTCGGAGTGCGCAAACCAGTGATATCGGTCGAAGCTGGGCTGCCACAGCGAGCGTCCAACGAAATAGTTCGCATGGGACTGGGCGACCGGGCCAGATGATGAGGAAACACCGCCTCACTCGGCAATGAGCTGCGTCCATCGGGTCCGAAAGTCCTTATTTGAGGAGAAGATCCGCGGTGTCCCTGCGATTGAAACTTGTCATTAGCATCACTAGTGGAAATAGTGAAAATTGGAGCACCAATCTCACCGATTGCCTGGACGGAGCGCTGTCGACGCTGCTTTGGCTAGATATCGAAGGTGTGCGCTGCAGACGCGGCGGAAAGGAGCGGCTCTGGTGGTGCAAGTGCAAGGGGCTGTGAAAAACCTCAGCGGGGCCACGCAATATATCAGCCGAAATGGGATGGTTGGGAACGTAAGGAATTCCATGCAGCTGAGTGGCCGGTTGTATGGGATGCGACTCCTTGGCAATATTGACCTCCTGCAAGAATGCGGTTTGAAACATTAATATTTTCGGTTGTTGTCTGATGTGGAACTTTGACAAAGCACCTCTGAGTCCGTGGGCAAGTCACAGCTATCGCTGACACTGCCAGCCGAAACACTGCCTATCCCGCTGGTGGTCGAGGTAACCGATGAGGCCGATGGCGGCGGCGTCATCGGCTGCGGCGGCGGCGGCGTCGTGGAGGCTGCGCCCTCACTGCCCGGTAAAACTTGGGCGCAACCATTGCTGCAACCACTGCCACTGCCACTGCCACTGCCGCTGCTCTCGTCGGCCGAGTTGCGGTCAAGGGTAACGCGGCGAACGGCACCAACGCGCTCCTTGGCCATGCGGGACCAGGACTCGATGCGTTTGTGCGCCAGCCAACAGGCTGCTGGACCCAAGCCACTCATTTCACTTTTTTGTGTGCGCTAGTTGCAAAACTTTGATTAAATACTCGATTCGATTTGGCTGTAGTTTAGCACGGTTTAGTTAAGTCTGAGGATGCCGGAGGTTCTGGGTTGGATAATGGAAAATTCCTGTTGCTTAACTCTGTCGAAGCTGTTACACAAGACTAAGTACATGTTGAGCAGGCAAGCCCCCTACCTGCCCTAGAAACTATACTATGCGCTTGTTTATCTCGACATTTTGAGATTACCGAACCGCACAAGTCTTGTACATGGTACATTTATAAACCCGCTTAGACTAACACCCTTACACGTCATTGCACTCACATACACGTGCATGTACGTGGCACACGTAACATGACGACGCCATTATCCAGCTCATATCCAGAGTAAAGTAGCCACAGCCACCCACGCGTGTGGTTGAGTAACATGGCGTTGCTTTGGAATGGCTGTAATTATGTTGGTGTATTACCTGGCTGCAAATAACCTTGGCTAAGCATGGCGTTCTTTAAGGACATGTGTCAGCCAATCAGCCCGAGCCACTGACCACGTGTTCGCTCGCCTCAAGCAGAAGGTGTCCTAAGCAGATTGTGCTTAATTGTGGCCCAAAACCGTAAATATGCAGATGTCCTGCTAGAGTTGGCTTTCAAGCTGCCATCTAGTTCCATTCGAATAATATGCCTGTGTTTAAGCAAAAAAGATGCGAACACATCAGCAAATGAATTGGTTACCCCCAGGAGACGCCGCCTGGGCCAACTCGTTACGCAGCGTATCGAACGCGAAATAAAAATTCATTTGCAGTCACACCCAATCCAGTACTTTCCCTAATCACACGCTGAGGGTTGACAATTAGGACGGCAAAGGCGGAAAAGAGACAGAGGGTGAGTCTCTTGTGATTGTGCAATGCAAAAGTAAACAATAAATGTATTTTCAAGTATTAAATAAATTAAATGAATCTAAGCACGTGTAGCAAATGACACCAAAACACAGAAAGGCACAGTTCGAGTGAGAGGGAGACAACGATCCGAAAAAAATAACAAAAAAATCAGAGACCAACCCCCAAATTAGTTCAGGATCATAAAAATACGATCTTTCGTATACACTTTTATACACATGTCCGTACACATACACATACATACAAAGGCAACGTACACACATCAAAGATACATAAAATGAACATTTATCCAAGTTTACGGTATATTTTTTAGTGTGTGTGTGTGTATGTCCATGCAGATGTCCTGAAAATTGTATCACACTCTACAAGAACCATCGTTTTGATATTAACCTAATGTTGTTAATGTCTTTCGCGCGCACTTAGCTTCACAAAAGTTGTCTCATCAAATCCTGGATTATAGGCACTTTCACAATTGCAACTCCAAGTGCAAGAGCGAAACATCAATTTTGTATCATTGAAATGCAGCCAACCGCACCGTTGCTAATTGACACCTAAACTTTAATCTGGTGCCGTTGGGTAAGCCTGTTTTTCAGCACTAGGACACCCAGCCGCACAAGCCACATATGCTTATGTGGCAGTTATCTCGAGTGCGCGAAAATCCCCGAGAATTGCGGCAAAAATATGTAGAGAATTAACCCAAAAAGTGGCCGCACCCTCTTGAATTCCTCTCGTTGCGTAAAATTGCATGTAAAAGGCGTTTTAATAGTTTGTCATTGGCATATGAATGTCAACCCCCTTGGGAAAAGAGACCCCTATGCTGCAGTGGTCAGGGGTAGTTGTTGTTGGTCGAAGGGTACGGGCTCAAGCGCAATATCAAATTAAAATTTTCCACTTAGTTTAATTTGTTAGGCCTTGATTAATGGCATTTTCATTGTCAGCACTTCAAATCTTTTGCCTGCTTCATCGTTCCGTTATGCATTACCATTTATAATTATTGATCCCAATAGGTTCCATACATTGTTGTTGATATGAACAGAAAAATGGCAATTGCTAGCGGACTAGACTACAGTTTAATAGACTACAACAACAAAACAACTATTGACAAACCGTACGAAATATTATTAAAAAAAAGTTACAAAAGGTCCGCAACTATTAATTACTAGACTGCTTTTACATATCAAAGGACAATATGCTCTTTAAGCGAGCTTTCAAAGTCTGGCTTTGGACAGATCTATTTATTGAGACCACATCACGTCCGGTGTCCATCGCTTCAACATTTAAATGCGACAGCTGTACTGACTCTGAGAAATGTGAATCCAACTCCTACTGTTTAAATACTAACACCCCTCAAACCTGGACAGATTGTATGCCGATTGTATGTCCAGGTTCTTTCAGACTTCCTCGAGGTTGACTTTGCACCGAGATCTTTAAACCAAAAAGAAGTAACAATCAATGGGTGTGTTTAGTAGAAACGGCTGACAACTGAGTCCTTAATCCCAATCACAGCCAAAGCAATTGGGAGTCTCAGAAAACACATATCATAAGTGAAGCAGAGCCAGGTTTGGGTTAAGGCCAATTCAAGCGTAAGCTTCAACTATCAAGTTTGGTGCTGGCACCAGAAAGTTGATTGTAATCCTGAATAATATAACATCGAAAACTAATGGCAGCACGCTCCATATAAATTTATTTTAACTTTATTATTTCAGTGCATATTCAATATATTTTTATAAAACCATAAAAACGTCCACATGAAGCGATAGCACAAAAACTTTGTTTGCAGTTAATTAACAGCTGAAACTTGCTTCATGCTTATAGAGATACATACAAATAGTGTATATAAATTTCTATTTAGATAAAATGAAAGAAGTCTAACTTAATCCTCAAGAAAAACCCTCTTAAAATACCTATGAAATTGCTGTTCACTCTAGTTTAGAAATTCTCAATCAGTCCATATTCTATAATTCTAAAAATCTCTTTTAAATAACAAACTTTAAACACGCTTATCCACGCAACATAGTTTACAAGATAAAGCTTTAATTTATTTTTGAAGTAGGCTCTGTGAATCTTTTTTCGTTTTCAAACTCCGAGTCAAGAGCAGAACAAACGTATTTCGTTAGTTTGTTCAGATTTGCTCCGTTGTTCACATCTCAAATCAGCAGGTCAGCTGTTCCGTGTTTTTTTTTTTTAAATCCACCATGACTCTACGTTTTCTAAATCGGGTGGCTAGCGCCATAACTCGCATCCCCAAATCCATTAAGTGCAGCGCAAGTAATCCAAGGAATATACTTCAATTTCGCGACATGAGTGAGAAAGTGGATGGCAATTCCGGCAAAGAGAGGTGTACGAATGATGGACAATTCTTCGAAGGTTGCTTTAAAAGTTCGTAAATTAGTTACAAAAAAAATTTATATATAATTTGCATATGAAAATAAAATATTTTCTATGCTCTCTTAAAGAGGAGCCAAAGAAAGAATGTCCAAAGGAAGTAAAACAAAAGACAGGTGGATGCAAGAAAGGGTGCTCGAAGAGTACAGGATGCAGACGGGAAAAGTAGGCTACAGGCAAAGGATCCAATATAACCTGAGCGGTGCGACCTCTGCGGCCTGCTGATGGACAACCTTCAGGCATCTAATTCAAATTTTTAGTTCATACATATTTATATATAGACAGATGTAAAACTCTTTTAATATGGTCAATTACATTAACCGCAGATGTCATTTTGTGTTGATATATTATTGTCATAGGTTTTGAAAGTTAATCACAGCCACAAAAGTAATAAAGGTAATCAGTATCCTTGAGTATCGTAGACACACATGTGAAATATGCCTGGCATAAACAAACTGACATCCGAACCTACCTCGACTGGACACATGCACAATATGCTTCGTCCTTTAGACTTTAATCTTGTTAACGGAGTTGTTTCATATTGCTGTAATTTCTCCTATTGTGCTCCGACGGTCATTTGACAGACTGCTCTCGTCAGTATTAAAGTTTTGGGTGCTTTTCTTAGCATGCCTAAATATGTTTACTACTTTTGCAAAAGTCTTCTGTTTTAAATATCTATAGACTTGCTGTCTGTAGGGTTTGTGTAAATTGACTTGTATTATGTCTAAAAACAAAACTTTCAATTACTTAGCAGTCAAATGGAAATACGCATTAGGCACAAACAACAAACAATTATGGCTATCTATTGTTGTGGGGGTCATGTGTAATCCGTCCGGCAACGATGAAAGCGGCGAGTAATCCGCCAAAGAAATGAAGAAAAAAAAAACAATTAACAATCATGTAAATGGCGAACAAAGGAAACAAATTGGTTCGCCAACTTTTGACACTGGTGCAAGAAAATAAGCCGTAAAATGAGCAGGTCGCAAGCAAAAAAGGCAAATTGAGCTGTGGCATGAGGCCAAGGCTGGAACTTAAAACTCTACAGATAATGGTGCTCGGGCATTTCCGCTCGGTAAGTCCTTGTAATCTCATTTAAATAATTGTGCCACAAACAGAAGGCGGCCAAGCAACGATTTGAGTATAAACATACAAAAGCCGTAAAACCCCGGCATTGCAATGCATTCCATAACAGGCCAGAAAACCTATGGTCGTGGCCGGAAATTAGAATGCACAAGCAGAAGCTCATTATACGCTCACCTACACACATCCACTCGAAAAGGTAGCTAATTTAACGCAAGTGCCCCATCAGAGCAGTCTTTGCATCGTGCTGCTTGCACCGGGATTAGGAAAAACCATACGCGTTTTTCTATTTTTTCTGTTGCGCAAAAGAATCATCAGAGAGAGTTCATAGCTTAAGTGCTCACACAAAAACATAATACAACTACAGTTTGTTCAATTATTTATACTCATATGTTGCAACTCGTGGAGAATGTTATTGCGCAATCGCATCCATTTGCAATTGCTCAGCAATGTGCAATGTGCTGGGAATCGGGCAACACTTGTTGACCTGGCTGTAGGGTATGGCCGCAACGAAGCGCTTCTGGATAATCCGCTCATCAAACGTCAATACAGCGCGCCTCGTTGTCTGTCTGTCAACTTGTTTACAAAAGCATTCGCTGCTCCTGTTCTGAGAACGCCTTACCCGGAGACCATTCAGACAGCCACCCGGAGGCTAGAAATTAATCACCAATACAATGGAAATTGTGCGGCTGCTGAATGCGATGCGGTTGCAGTGATAGCTTTTCATTGTACCCAGTTGCTCCTAGTTCTATTTCTATTTGATATATAACCTAAGGGCCACACACACACACACGCGTACAGGGGATTTGCTGGAATGTGTTTAATGCTATTTGGAGTCTTGGAAAAGTTTTCAAAGCATTTCTTTTACCCAATACATAGTATTCACATACTATTTTCAGCTTTTGTTTACTTGATTTGGGATACTTAGAACTTTGTCTATTGCTTTTCTTTTATGCAATATTCATATTTAAAAAAAAAAATTAAATAAAATCCGAATCTCTTACACTAAATTAAACTAAACCACTATAGCAAAATCACAACAACAGTCGAAAAGCATTTGATATTTGGAATATTACTGAAGCTTAAAGCTGGTTTGCAAAAGTAGCACAACTTGATTTTGATGATTCTGTCTTAAAACTATTAATTTTCAACTAAACATGAATGAGTATCTAACTTGTTCCCTCGTATTTGTAAAATGAAATTTACTAACTATCTCCGTACCCGATAGCCACATTACCCACATAATGTATAATCACTGCCGTGCACGTAACCCACGTAAACTCTTTCTTAAAAGAATGTTTAACATTTTATTTCATTTTTTAATCTCTCTAAATGTTGCCTGTTGGTTGAATTGCCTTTCGTGATAGATAAGATCTCATGAGTCGATGCGGTTTGGATCAAAACAAATCAAACGCTGTATTGCTGCAAATAAAGGACTGTTGGTAATTCGCGAACAGCGAATACCAGACAAAATAAAATGCCAAATGTATCTCCAGGGTCGAGATCAAAGACAAGCGAACATTTTGGCAATTTGGCTATTTAACCCTTTCCATTCAAAGCAAACGCTATTGTGTCCACTGGGTAAGACTTGTATTTATTTGCACTGATGTATTGTCGTTATCCGATTTGCCAGTCTTTATTTGCAGCCTACTCGGGACTTGCAGGCGCATTCACATATGTACGAATGCATCCTTGCCAGCAGCAAGGATTGCTTGATGCAATTGTCTGGCCCTGCGTCAATCTCGTTAGCGATAATAAAGATCTAAACAAATAATTACTAAGATTATTGTTACTTATTGTGTTTTAGTAATAGACCTAAGAAAGGTTTACATTTTCTGTTATGCCTAGGGACATACTTTTAACTGGCAATATACTCGTAATGTTTGTCAATAAAATAATTGGTGAGTTTCACAGAGTGCGACTTCCCTATTAGGGATTATAACACATACATTTTAGAGAAACTTTATTTAGATGATGCACTTTTAAAACTGCTTTGGAATTTTTCATATAAAACTATCTTTTTTTGTTCATAACTATCAAACGACGACTCTAGAAACAAGTCATTTAATTGCAAGTGCGTTTGTTTCGAGAAACAAGCAAGTGCCTTTATAAAACCTACTATAATAAAATTAGGCTGATGAATTTTAGCTAGTGCGGAATTGTAGATAAAGTATATGAATTATGTGTAAAGAATGTGAGTACATATTAAGAAATGTTTACACTTCAGACAGTGCCGAATCTAGTCGTAATTACTTATGTGCTATCATAATTATCCATTGATATTTGCCAAAAAAAACTGTCTTTCATAATATTTAATAAATACATACTATGATTTGCCAAATCTACAACTAACCACTTTAGTTTTTTGTGCTTGAAAAATCAAATTGGAATGTAGTTTCACATCTACATATGTATTCGAAAACCATTAATATATACAACCTCTCTGATACCTCCCCATTTGAATTGAAAAAAGGCAACTAAAGAGAACTAGTTTTCAATGCGATGTTTACATACACATTGAAGCTATACAGCTTTGCAAACAGTAAATTCATGACTACTGACAATAAAAACTGTTATTACTCAAAAATCAATTTTTAATAGGAGAGGGTTGAGCAAAGTCCTCAGGTTGTGATATTTGTGTGTGTGTGTGTGTGTGTGTAGGTGTATGTTTTTTAAGTGTGTATAAATAAAAGCAAGCCTCTTCGATGTTATTGCCATAGAAGCTCCCCTTTGCTAGTAACACACATTCAGTGTTTCTTAAATTGGTTCATAGGGGTAAAATTAGATGAAATCGCTTTAATATTCAAACTGAAAATAGTTATTTCATTAGTGAGACTTAATGTTTGTCTGTTCGTTATTTAATTCTGCTATGTTTTCGTTGTCAGACTATCCTTAGCCTTAAACTTAACTGTGTTTTTGCAATTCCCAAAACATTTGACCGACAGAATTTCCAAACTTTGTTTCGTTTTCTGTTAGTAACAATAAACCAGTTTTCATTGAAAAACTGATTTTCACCAAACCCATAGGGCTTTATGATATAATGTAAATATATATATATTTTCGTGCAGCATTAAATTCGGGGTATTGCAATATTTTACGACCACAGCTTTCAACTAAGGCTTGTTTTAACTGAATCAAACAGACGGATAGACAGAAAATATTATATTGAAACAGCTCGTGGCCTCGAACTGGTATATATATTTTTCATTTAATGCGTTGCACATTAGAAGAAAATATAATTGCCAGTAAAAAATATGTTTTATTTTGTATGAAAACAGATAAGCCCGTCCAAATAAGCAGCTTGATTTTGTGTTCAATTTTTATCTGTTATTAAGAACTTTGTAATATTTCAACTGAAAACGTTATTTAATGCACATATTGAATGCAAGACCAGTAACTGGTGGACATGACTCGCACTCCTGCACCCACTATTGATTTAGTTTTCCTCTTGTTTCACAACCATATAGCACTCGGCAATTGCAACGTAATTTATTGTTGTGTATATTTTGCATTGGTTGCAATATTGGAACGTACGTTATGGATCTTAATTACATTTGCAAATTGTACTGGCCCCCTCATAAATTAATTAAGCAAGTCATGGCCAAAATGTGTCCAGCGTGCAATTTTGTTTTTACACTTGTGTTGCTTACATACATACATATGTGATGTGTTATTGTGTATTTATGTAGCTCTTGATGAACAACAGGTTTTGCGTTCGCTACATTCATGGCAAAAAGTAATACCCTAACTGGATTAGGCCACACATCTTGGTATGCAAGTTGCAGTTAAATCATTAAACTCAAATGTGTAACGGAAATAAAGTAAACTAATAAATTTGCACTCAATGACAGAAATAATTAGAATAAGCCATGAAGCTGAGCTTTGAGGCCTGAGCGGAAATGCAAGGTGGAACTAACGTGGCCAACGTGATGTACGCTACAAGCAATATATATACATACATATGTATGTGTATACATATGACATCCGTTAAATACATAAGATATACAAATATAGCCCCTTGAGTAGAAACAAATAGTATATTCGAGTATTCTTTTTTGTGCATTCGTATATATTTATGTTGTGTGCACTTACTTGGCAAATAGAAATTTACGAGTAGAACGTAATGGCACACTAGCAAGGAGCGTTTTGCTAGCAAATACCCTCTACATCGACAAGGAAATAAGAATGTATCTACGAACCTATACGAGCTGTAGGACTTGAGTTTTAAACATGGTAGTCAGTGAAATCGACGACCAAGATTTGATAAAATCAACTTACAAGTTATACTGAGAATTAGTCGTATCTCATCACAATTGACCACAGGGTACAAAAACCGTATTGGCCACTTGAAGCTTTGCCTTGGCAAATATTTTCATCACGCAGTATCTCTAATTGTGACAAACTGTGACAGCACATGTATTTGTGTATGTGTGTTTAAGTGAGGTGTGCAAGATTGGGATTACTACTCCAATGTTGACAGTTGTCTGGTTTACTGACTATTTTTACCACCATTTGTATTCATATATGTACATACATTATGTACTACAAGTACATAAAGGAGAAGCCCAGAAAAAAAAACATTCTTAAGCGATTTAAAGCGCTCAACTTTAATCTAACACGTTGAAAATAATAAACAGCTGTTTTGCAGAATGCTATATCCTTGTACACGCACATATATGTACATACACATATGTATCTTATATACAGGAACCACGCGCCATATTCAACCATTTCCATGGCATTTTCCCCTTGCGTCTCACGCACTTTTGTTGCTTCAACAGCAGAGTCAATATTGAAGGAGCCCTGCGCAAAATTGTGCACTCGCCTGATTCGTTATCTAAAAATAATTATATTAACTTTGCTTTTTGGTGCCGCTGCCTGGCTGGATATACGTACACTCACAAGCAGGAGTCAATGGAGGCTCACAAACTTTTTTTAGTTCAGTTTTAAATCATGACAAATGTACTGAAAATTTATGCTATATATTTTCCATTTAATACTGCAGCCAATATGGCGGTATTCAAAACAAGTTCATATCAAAATCGGCAAAACTTTCAGTTCCTTATATTAGCCTGAGTACTGCACAATTTGTTTCCATATGAAAACCCCATCCATTTCGGCAAATGACCGACGGCGGAAAGCAAAGAATTTAATCAAAATTTCTGAAATTCAAAACTAAATTTTAAAAGCAACTAAGTTAAACTTGTCTCAGTTGCAACTGTATCTATAGACATTCCAACAAGTTCAGTAAATATAAAAAACCATTAAAGCGTTATTGGACGCTTAGTATTTAAATTTAAAAAAAGTTGACAATAACATAATATGCATATATAATATATATATATTAATATAATATATATATATTATATATATATATTATATATATATATATATATATATTTTTTTTTTTGTATATATCTGTATTGCCTTGGGTGACAACTTAATCTTTTTGCAAATAATAAATACTTACAACCTTTTAATATGCTTATATACAGCTCACGCCAATGTATTGTGTACACCTAAACGCCAGCTTCGACAGGCAAAACAACAAAGCAACAGTTTCGACGCAGCCACAAAGACGACGCAGGAAAATCCATAAAACACCTTTCTGACTGACTGTGCCTGACTGTTTTTTGTAAAATGAAACTTTTGATACCTACTTGGGCGCTGGCTTTTAATCAAAATATGATATACCATAAAAAAAAATATATCGCGAACGGAGCTTAAAACATTTTCGCAATGTGATTATAAAAAAAAAGGTACACCATAAGCACACTTATTGAACAATCATTAATTATTTTTTGCTGCGTTTGGTGCGACTTAATTTCCATTAATTTTTCTCGAGTTACGGACTCTGACACCAAGTTGCAACGTTCTACACATAGGGCCTGCGCGCGTACAACTGATTTTGATTTTCTGCTATCTCAGCCACGACGAGGACGATAACGACGACGTCGAGGCCGATGAGGATGACGAGAACAACGAAGCGCGGGCCACGCACAACAAGTTGCAAAATTCGAGTTGGACGAGGTCGAAAACGCGTCGGCTGCGATGACATCGGCGTCGGCAAAAGTTCTGTGTGGCATTGAACTACGAGTTCGCAGGTTCGAAAGCTTTTTCGCAACTTGTTGCCTAATCAGCTGTTGCACTTGCCCTACTGACTTTGAACACTCTTTAAAGGGGACATTTTTGCAAAGACAATAAACAATATGCACCCTTATAAATGCTTATACTAAAGAATGCATTTGATAAACATTCACATTAATCCTAGTCAAAACAATGCTCTTCAACCTGTGCGATTTCTAAATTGTTGTAATACATTTTCAAGACCATTGAACCCAAATTAGCCAAAGCTTAAAGTTACACATAAGGTTTATACGTATGTATGTATGTACATATGACAGAATTCAGTGCCCACAAGGACATAAATTAAAATGGCTGAAGTTCGAAAAAGCTTCAAGAGCTTTGCCAGTCTCTAGGAACGCTTTCGCATGTTTGTTTGTGTGCGACTTCACCTTCAACCCAAACTTGGAGAAAGATAAAGATACAGACATACCAAATATGTATGTTGAAATATCAATATATGTATTCATGTGTACATATGTGCGTATGTGTGTGTGTGTGTGTGTGTGCGTGTAAGTACGCGCTTAACCTGTCTGTGTTTGTCAGCGAGTCTGATTTGGAATGTGTGTACGAGGTGTACCATATGTATGTACATATATACATAAATACATATGTACATACTATATATCAGCATTAAGATATACATACTGACATGAATATCGCACATACTAATTAGTGGTAGGTAAGAATATTATGACACAAAATACATTCTTCAAAAAGTTTCCTTACTTATTTACTGAAAATAATCTCGCAGTGACCAAACAGCAAAGATTTAACTTTTTGTTTGATACATTTGATTCTATATATATGTACATACATATGTATGTGCATGCGTTACTAATTTAATAATTATTTGCAGGGACTATTATATATATTAATAAAAACAAATCACCTTGTTCTTTAACGCCTGCAAAATAATAAAATTCCAATTGTTCTTCAAACGATATTGTTTTTTATTTTTTTTTTAGATCTAGAAAGTAAGAGCGGCTTAAATCTTTTTAACAAATCGAAAGCTTTTAAAACTGAAAGTAAAAGTAAAAGTCAATTAATTATGAATCACACACATTTGCAATATATTACATTCATATCTGCGCACTTTTTCGTATATAAAATCCATACATTTTAAGCAGTTCATATTAAAATAAAAATATAATTAATTTTTTGTAACATTTGAATAAAATAAAACAAATTATAAGAAAATTCCGCCAGTGTTCAGCACGATTTTGTAACCCAAGATTTATGGCACAACAAACATTTTCAGTCCATTGTAAATGCTGTTTTGACTGCAACAAGTTGCTAAGTCATTTAATTTTACATAATCATATACTTATATAAAATTTATAATTTCGCATTGTTCATGTATTAAAGCATCCTTTTAATAAAATTAGCTTATTAAAATGCTGGGCCTGGAATATAGTTTTTTACTACATTTTTGGTATTTGGATGTGGCTCTTCATTGAACATCGTGTATATGTAAAACTTTTAATCCTTTTGACCCCCTTCATACGAACAGACTGTACTTAACGGCTGTGCATTCTCTTAGTGAACACTTAGCTTCGTTTAAATCGCGTAAGAATAATAATAATGTAGCGACTTTACACTTCGGATAAAGGTATGTATACTCGTATATCCGAGTCAGATGAGTGTAAAATATTTTGTGTACGCTTATTAGAACATTATTATATTTTTCTTAATTAGAGACCTCTTCCACAAAAATTTAAGCTTTGTGTGGAATACAAATATGTATCTTAATGCTTTTATCCTAGTAGTCAAGTTGTAGTTTAAGGCTTACAACTGTAAGCGAGTATTGAGTAGTTGGTTATACCACCACTAATTTATCAGTTTTTTAAGTCATTTTAAGATACCTTGGCTAAACTGTATACAAGACACCAATAATATCACTAAACATGTAAGACATGTAAACTAATATATCTATACGAATGTTTGATACGAATGCTACAGGGAACATCTTTCTTGACATTCTAACTTGCTGCAATGGCATAATATATCTGAAAATAACTGTGACAATAAAAGTCCGAGGACTATTTAGTAGATGGTCTGAATAAGAAGAAGCTATGTTGACTTAGCTGGAAATGCAAAAACAGGGCACAACTTTAACTCTCTGATATAAATGACGTCTTATCTACTGTTTTGGCTTGACGTAATTGTCTTACAGGCTGATACGAATCAGCAAATAGCATAAAAGGGGACTTTGTGCGTGTTGACTATTCAAAAAAGAATGGTTAAAATTCACAGTGATTAATTAAACATATCTTCAGTTTAAATTGCCTTTCAAGCAGGCTTGCAAAAAGCGTCCCATGTGTTTATAAGCTTTGACTTAGCAATAATAGTGTATTCGCTGCTTCAACTGTTTATTATTTTCCAATCTTGTTAATATCCGTTGATAGCTCGACATAAACTCCAACAGCTGGAGTATCGCAAGTTCTACTAGAATTCAACGGCGCACACAAATCATATCTCAATATCTTAAAAAACTTGGAGAATCATTTCCACGATACCTTAAACAGTCTATCTTTAGACATGCCTAGAAGCACTGTTAGCTACCGGCCAACTTCTCTTGTAGTTCACATGTTATTTTTTATAACATGTTACAGTAAAAGGGTTTAACAAAGTTACATAACCTGTTGTTTTGTTGGAGTTTAATGGGCTTCACATTGTTTTACATTTTAGAATGCGTTTCTTTCTATATTTATGATGTTATAGTTTTAGTTTGTTTTCTAACTTTGGAACTTTCATACTCGATTAGTGGTCTTTTTAGATCGTACATGCACAAATCTAGATACCGTTTCCCCTCTTTTAAGGTTTTCTTAATTTTCCAAACGTAGCCGTAGTATTACAAATGCCTCATGCAAACTACAGATTTCAATAAGTTTATAAATACATATCCCGTAAAAGAAACAGGCTGGTATTTGATCTAGTGTTTTTCTGTGTACAAGATTTTCTGTATTCATGAATGCCAAGAAACTCAATATATGTTACAGAAGTTCGCAATAAGGTTCACAGTATCTTCTAGTCGGACACTCTCAACAAGAGTACCCAATAAAAAGGCACGGAAGGTTTGATTTCTTTAAGAACGCGTCGATCTGACGGACTATGATAGCTGGAGTGCTGTTCCTTTATAACATACGCATATGTGGGACAAAGCTGAACGCAGGACATCTTCTAGTCGTGTATACCACTCTTCTCTGTGTTAGGGTATTTGTTATACTGTTTAATAGTATATTAATGGATCAAGTTTTTCCTTTTAAACATACTTACATTTTCATGTCTAGAGATACAACATGTACATATACATATATATATATATAAGCTGTTTGCAGATTGTGTGATAATAAGCAAAATTTTAAACCGAATAACGACACGTGATTCTAATTAAGAGAAACGCTTTCACTTAATCACGTGTACAGTTGACCATATGTACAATTATGTACGCGCTGGCAGAATAAAATCTCAATACATTATAGGCTTGGTATTGGAGTGGATTGACGCAAGGCCAAGTGGATGAAATGGCATATGCTACAACCGAATAATCGTAATTAGATCGACTTGAGCACAAAGGACAAAACAAAGATGGAAAAGCTGCTGCGAAAGGTATATACTTTCTAGTACGTAGATAAGTATGTGCGTAGATGGCATTAGGAAAGCTGTGGCCAGTGGCTTAAAACGTTGCATAACGAAGCGGCAAGTCTTTTTAAACTGGCGCCACACAGCACTTGGCGCCACTCAGGACTAGGCGCCACGAGAATGAGAATGTGTCTGGGCCCCGCTGGAGATGCTATGTGGCAGCCGCAGGAGTCAATGTGCGAATAAAAGGCTATCAAATAAGTTCATTAGTTAAGTAAAAATACAAATAGAACATGCCGTCAGAGCGCCAACGAATTGCCAGAGCACAGTACGCTCTGCACTTTTTTCTTCTTGTAATTAAAACTAAGCTCAAGGCTATCTGATCAGAAAATTACTCAATTTAAAATAGGAACATGATAAGAAATCTTTTAGTAAAGCAATTGAAAAGTTTTATAAACAGATGAAGACTTTTTTTAAAAGCAACGTTGAATGATAAATATAATGTAACACAACAGTAAAACACAGAATGAAGCGAACACAACAATTTAAGAAAAAGCCCCTATGTTCATGAACAAACAGGAATATCTTAATAGATACAGACGCTCATAAACAAGCGAGCTATGGATATTTAAAGATAATCATAAAGTTCTTTAAAACAAAATGATGTTTCTATCTTACTTACTTTATCTCATTTTGTAAGTAACCGATTCCCTCTGTATGGTTAATAGTTACTGGACTCAATGGATCCCACATTATTTTAAGAATTTCACTTACATTTATCTCCCAAATATGGCGAGAACATTTTTAGGTTGCTTTCTGAATTGATGCTATTATGATGAACTCATATTTTGTCAACAGTCGTTGCAATATAATCTGATATCTCTGAGCCAATTAGTCTTTCCTTCCAATTTAACCCAGTATGAAATAAATCTTGGATTTACTTCGCTTCTATAAATACAATTAAATGGTTTAATTGGCTTAAAAGGTGTGCTTTCACACGTATTATCATTTGCACTACTCCAGGACAATTTTCATCTCATATTCGTTTATTGGACTGCCATTTTCTACATCGGTTTACTGTAGATTCAGTCATAAAGTGATATACATCTATTTCCATATTGTACAATAGAGACTCAAAGTTTAAATTAACCACTATCATTTGATCTTCTATATTACCTGTATCTTTTTGGTTAACAATTAATTAACATATTACCCATACTCTTTTCATGACTTTCACAATAAAGAATAATGAAAACCTATTAACGCTTTATATATTCACCAATGCTTTACTCAAAGATACCCGTATAGAGATGTTTTAAGCTTTTTTATTAGCTACACTATGACAAGCAAATTCTTCGATAACCTTTAAATACAATTAGACCTTGCGTATTTTTCAACGCATGCTGTTATACTTTGCTTTTGTTATATTTTCAATTAGGTTGCAAATGGTAAAAGTATTCAACGAGTAAAATATTCTTAGCACAGTCGAGTCGAGTCCCAATACCTTGTCCCCCGTTAAATTGAAAATCTCAATCATTTGTAAAAAATGCTGTCCCTTTGAAAAAATTCGATAATTCGTAAAAATCCCATACGTTTTGGTTCCCTCGATAGTTCGAAGTTTTTTTCGCAACGCAAATAATATTCAACCTCTTATAAATTGAAGTTTCGTTCCGATATGTTTTAGACAGTTATGTCGCCTTTTACGCTGAATTTTTGTGTTTCTCTAATTATATTCGTAAACGCACTGAAAAAAAATTTCCAAGCGCGACATCGAGTCATGTAATTGTCAAAACTTATTTTAATATACATACATTTTAATACTTCTATGATATTTAAGACGTACCAAAATATTTACTTATATTGATTTGTTTACTTCCAATAAAGTTACATATCTAAACATCCTCTTAAATGTGAAACTCCTTAAAGTCGGATTTTTTTCTTTTTAGCGCCTTGTTAATGGAAATCTCGATAAATCGCATTTCTATGTAATTCGTAAAAAATGCGATCCCCTTACCATTTCGAATTATCGGGTGTTCGACTCTATATATAAAATACCAAAAAAAAAAAAAAATCAAATATTGCGGATCTATATGCACATACAATCGGGTCAAACATTTGATTATAAAAAGAATGGTTGAGTTTTATATAAGCTAGCTTAAACAGCCTCTTATATTCTCTGAAATCAAAGCGATAATTACTAACATAAAGACAAACATGAGTAATTAAAATCGAACTTTATTATACATACTACTTTATGAAGTCGGAAATGCTTCATTTGCCTATTACATACATTTTTGAATGGGTATAAAACACTATACACAAGACAAAATAAAATTAATACAGATGTATCATTATTATTTCCCCCTTTTTGTACGCCACACAAGCTTTTAAACTTACAGCCCACATAGCAAAGGACTAACAAAATCTGAAGCTTTTAAATAAGCTTTAGATATCACACAAATTTGTCACCTTGTATTAAAAATTAACACCATAAATAAGCAAACAGAGAAGAGGAAAAAAACTGTACCTAAGCAGAGTGTTGTAAAATTTAAAGAAACAAAGCGAAGTGCACCAACACTATAAAATAGGTCTAATTCAATTTAACCCCAGATACACAAATAATATATATATATTGGCATAAGCACAAATTCCATTGCATTGTTGTATAAAGGCTATTACGAATTTTAAAAGGAATTGCAAATAATGAAATTTCAAAAGCTATTTTGTTAAAGGATTTTCAGTTTTAACAATAAAAGGTTGCTTATATTTTATAACAGAATACAAAAAGCTTTTTTATTGAAAGCTATCGTACAATGAAAGCTTTGATTATGTAAACCACAAGCACAAATAGTTTTTGAAAGCTTAAAAGCTTCCAACGATGGAAAAATTGTCAGAAGAAGTAGAGTTTTGGGGTGTAACACATTTAATTTTATGATTGTATGGTCAAATTAAAAATATAAAATTAATAGATTATTCTTATACATGTTTGAGTGTGTTATTTAAAAATATTTTATTTAATTTTATTATTTCTATATATAGGAAACCATTTGAAACTAACATTTTATTAACTGAATACTAAGATTGAATATGGTTTGCTTTGTTGGTTTGGTTTAATTCTTTTTTAAGAAAAATGTTTTCTAGTTTGCGTCGAGGGAGGAGTAAATAACAACTACAAAACTGAAGCAATCGAGAAAACACTAAAATTAAACACTTGAGACCACAACCGTTGCACGGCAGGACACACTCGCCTTCGAACTCCCTGGCGACAGACTGTCTAGACAAGTGTAGACTGCGCACCTGGCCAACTGGCCTAAGTGCCTGCTCTCAGGTAGAGCAAATGCTGCACGATGTTTTCAATGGAATTTGAAGAGGCTCACTGCAACAACGCGTCGGCTAATGATCTTTTAACAAGGCAACGGAATTTCCCAGCCCGATGGATTTCAGCCCAAAGGCAGCGTAGCTAACCTTCTGTCTACCTCGAGCTGTGCTAGCTTGCCTAGTTTCATTCATGAAATGTGCGAAATGTCCTGCACCTTCACCTAGTGTGTGGGTGAGAAATCACTTGAATGTAAAGAGGCTGCCCATTCGAGTTGAATTCATTCATAAAGTGCGCGTGCTTTTCTTCAAGAGAGTTCTACAGCTAAACACAGCGGGAATTAGTGCACGAAAAAGTGTCAGCTGACCAAGCTACGAACATCGGGCAGGACACTGTCTAGGCCAAGTTAGTAGAAAAAGCGCAGCATAAAAAAGTTATAAGCTGTAGTAAGTATATGTACTAGATATTATTTAGCATATGAACTTAATTATATTCTAATTTTAAATGATGTCTAATATAATTGATAAAGTGATTAAATAATCGAAAACAATTTCATACATTGTCTTGGAATAAATATTTAATTTTAAATCTGCTTAAGTTCATTGCGACTCTCTACTATAAAGCTGATGTATGTATGTATGTATATTTTAGCAAATATCACACCATTCAATGAGTTTGCGAAAAGATAAAACAAAATACAACACAACAGGAGTCGCAACCACCTACCTGAGCACTTGAGTCTCAAGAGCCCGATCTTGAGCTCAAGTGGGCGCACACTTGAAAAACACTAAGGTAACTTTTGTACACGTCACTGATAACGATCGAGCAATGGGCGAATACTACCTGAGACGAATTTTCAAGAATAGCTCAGTCAAAAGAGAACTCGCAATTCCGTTTAAAGCCACCGACTGGGCCATTTTACTCGACGACCCATAAGGGCGTAGGTGCAATTGCGTTTATTAGCACCGCACCCCTGGCCTCATTCATTTCGAGAGGGCCGAAATACGTTTTCAGTACTCATTGAAGAATCGATGTCAATTGTCGACATTGTTTGAATCAGGACAGGACTGAAGCCGAATGAGTTTGTTGCGCTTGATTCGTTTTGGCTGGTACTCCTTAGAATGTAACTAAGGAAAAATTTAAGAAGCCCTTTGAAAATTTGTACATGCTAACGATAAGCATCTGAGTTGACGGTTTTTTTTGTGTTGTGCAAAATCTTTTTATTGGTACTTGCGCTCAATTTGGTAATGAGCCTGACCCTTGAAAATGGTGCAAGAATTAGAGCCATGATATATCAAAATTTGTCTTGATTAATTGAGAGTCCAATGATAATGCAACTTTCTCATTTGTCATTTTTGCGGCTAGCCGAACGGACCACACAAATTTGAACAAAAAACAGTATGCGACGAAAATAGACGAAAGGAGCTGCAGGATCTCAGCTAAAGTGTTCTAAATAACAATCCTATAGCACAAAAATGTATATTTAAATTTGAAAAGCATCCCTTACTTCCACCATTTACCATGCCTGTCAACTTAAAGGCAGGACGAACTCAATTTTTGTAGAAAATATGCGAAAATATTCAGCGCTGAGATGTGTGAAAATTTAATCTGACAAATTTTCGGCACAGATCAACTATATCTTAGTAATAATTTGCTGCTCGATTGGATTAACAGTAACGCTTTATTTGTTACAACTTCAAACAATTTTCTCCAGTTCATGCGCATAGGTCAATGTATGAACAGCGATGTCCTTGGCAGGCACTTTCTCCTTTTGCCTAGTATGCAGCTCAGCATAGTTGAAATTTCCATCCTCATCGAGGGTCCATTTTCGCTTCGTGGCCAAGGCAGTAATCTCAGTGCTTCCGGGCTTGAGACCCAAACGCAAAGCCGCCTGCTTCTGTGAAATTTTTCCATACGATTTCTCCATGCACGAAGCGATCTCTTCGCGTGCGGTATCCACCAGCAGATCCATAAAGTTGGAGTACAATTCCGAAGGCATGGATTTCTTGGCCTGCAGTATTTTGTTGTAACGTCCCTCCATGAAGTAGTTCTCCAAAGCGAGCACCGGCGAAATGAACGCATTCTGCAGCAAAAGTGCCGACGGCAAGCGCTCAAGCTCAATGTGGAAGTCAGCGATGCGATTGGTGGCCAGCAGATAAAGAAGATGTAGACCCATAAACTTGTGCATCTGCGGCGAGGAGTCCAGGTACTTGTCATAGTCATAGTAGTACATCTTTAGCTGGGTCATGTATCGCTCAAAGGCAGCGTTATCCTGTACTTTAATGCTATGCTCAATAGCGATTTCCAGCATATCCCGAGACATCTGCAGCTCCTTCTTCTGCTCGGGCGGCATAACCCCGACTTGTTCCTGCACTCCTACAAAACCCACGCGCGCCATTTCCATCTTAAGCGAGTCCAACAATTGCGAGCAGCGTCCCAGATTTGGTGCGGCCTTTGCCCATTCGGCCTTGAGGTCCTTGTAAAAATTGGACATGACAATGTAAAGCTCGACGATGAATTTTTTAAAAACAATATATTTATATATATAGTTGCTAGAGCAATGCTTAACTTCTCTCAGGGTATATTATTTTTGAACAGGTAATGTATTCGCAAGGACTACTAGATTACCAATTAAAACTGACGACTTTGTTTTAAGTTCTATACATTGAGCTTTATTTTAGACTATTTAACAATTAAACATTTTTGTGTAAATAACATTCTACAATATGAATATATTCGAAAGTTTGCTTATAAGTTTAATTTGAGTTGTTGTTTAATAATATTAGAATAATTATATTCTTTCCAATGAATAAAAAAAAGTATTATTTCTAAAAAAAAAAAAGAGAAAAAAAAACAATATGGTATACAACAAGTTCTACGCGCTGATCTTAAGCTCACAGCATTTGGCCATCGGCGAGGTTTGAGGACTATTTGAGTTGGCCGATAAGTTGAACGTGGGACTTTCGGAGCCGCCCTTTTTCTGCTTCACTCGTCGATTCTGGAACCAAATCTTCACTTGCTTCTCTGACAGACGGAGTCGGTTCGCGATTTCGATCCTGCGCAGGCGCGACAAATAAGCGTTATGCGAGAACTCCCGTTCCAACTCCAGCAACTGGGTGCTGGTGAAGGCAGTGCGAATGCGTTTGCTGGAGTCGGCATAGTCGCTGATAAGCGGGGTAATCTCCATTCCCGCGTTGGTAACAGTTAATTGAGATTTTATTGGTGAGCTGGCTGGCGAACAGGAAGACTCGTGCTTAAAGCGTTTGATCTGTTGCTCGTCGGGATTTGCGGTATCCAATGAGGTGCTCGAGGAAGCTGATGGCGATGTGCAAAAGGCTCCAGCCTCGTGCAAGGGCAGACCGTAGACACCCGTCGACGGAACTGCTGGCAAAGTCAGATGTGTGCTGGGTGCATGTCCGACGGCATTAGCCGAGAGTGGCGGCGAAGGATAGCAGTCATCATAGTTGCCAAACCCACTGGACTTGCGTTTGGACGTGAACAACTGCGCATATGGATGATAAAAAGCTGCAGCGGCTGCGTGCTGCTGTTGTTGTTGTTGCTGTTGTTGCTGTTGTTGCTGTTGCTGTATGCCCAGAGAGAAGAGGTAGCTGCCCACGTAGCTGGCTGGATACGGTAACATTGGTATGCCGGGCAACATCGCAGCTGCAGCAGCTGTGGCAGCCACGGCGGCGGCAGTTGCGTTTGCAGTGGGTGAGTTAAGAGCCTCCTTGTTCTTCTTGAGCGGTGGCATATCGCTGAGCAGCGAGTCCATAAGGAAAGAACGCGACATTTTGCTGAATGGTTGAAATGTATGCGACTGTTTTGTCTTTTGGCGAGATCCTCACACGATCGGAGTCTGAGCGCTACTGGTTAGCTCTCGGGTAGCGACGTTCACTTTATATAGACAGCGGTGGTTAGGGGTAGTTTTTGCACCACCCTTGGCCAGGGCATGAGCTGCTTTTGTTGACTTCTTGTTGAGGGTTGTTTGCTTGTTTTCTCTGACCATTAAGCCACCATTTACAGCTTGTCTACGTCTAATAGCAGCAACTGTAGCCATTGAAGCTCCGCCCCTAGCGCAAAGATCGTTCACAATGGCAGGTACTTCCCAGATGTGTGTGTGCGGTGTGTATATATATGTTTGTATATGCGTGCATTTGTCTGCTGAATGACAGTTGAAAAACTGCAAACTTAACTTATTGCACAATTCTTCGAAAACACGTTTGGGCATTGGTTTCACTTAAAAGTTTTATGCAATGATTGAAACCTAGTTTTATGCATATTAAAAATTATTTCACTATTAAAAATACAGGTGCGAAGCCTTGTAGTATTTAAATTATAGAAACTGTTAGGGCGAAATTGTTGGCTTGACAAATAATTTTGGACTTGATCTTCAGAGGAGTTTATCAATTGTGTACTTGGTAAACTTGACAACTTTAATTTTCAAACTGTAAGCAAAGTATTTCAGAATTGCGAAAAATATGTATTGCTCCAGGAAAAATTGCTTTATATGGTCCGACGGAAAGACATTGACAAGCCCAATATATTCTGCACTTTTCAAACAGACTATAAAAAATTCGCGGGTTTGTGTCTAATTTGATATCATATCTTATTATTTCTTTTTAAAAACAGTTTGTTTTCGATTTATCCACTTTTTAGTATTTATCGAAATTATTTTATAATACTGCAAAGAAGTTTACACATATAAATATTTACAACATTTTGTTAACGGAGGTATATTCTGCATATATTTCTTCTAATACAAATAAACTAATGAGATCAAATTTAAGGGAGATCTTTTTTTTTTATTTATTTTAAATCGTTTATATTATTTACTAAATTAATATCAAACAATAAATTCATTCACTATTTGAATGTACACAAAATTTGGTTAAGAAAGTTATATCCACCTTTATTTGCTTTAACACAAACAAATTGAAAAATGGCTTTAAAAGAAACAATTTGCATTTGCATTTGTGTAACATGAAGTTTGTATTTAGGATGTTGTATTGGAGGTTAAATTAAGTTGATCCCCTTAAATAACTAATCGTATTCAAAACTAAAAGTTTAAAAATTTGACTGCTGATTTCATGCTGTGTCCTCCGAGCACGGCAATTTGTCCCTTTAACATTATTGTGCGCTGTCCGTAAGCACCTTAACGTGTTTTTATTGATGCATTATCTCCGTGTGTGTCTGCCAAATCGGCTAACAATGCCTACTACATGCATCAACGTGGCCCATTCACTTCGAGCTGTTGCCATTGCCATTCATTCACTCCTGGCCTGGTCCCGACGCACATTGCGTCTTTGTGCCCGGCCAGACGTTGCGTCGTCTTAGAAAAAGAGGGAGAGATTTTGTGTTTTTGGGCTACATTACACAGAAATATGGCGGCAGTTTTGTCATTTGTTAACTGACTTTAAGGATTTGCTATAATTGTCCTTTTCATGCTATTGTCCCTAAATGTGTGTGTGTGTGTGTGTGTGTAATGCCAAGGTGTCTGCACGAGTGCTGCTTTGTGATATTTTATCATATGTTAAGTGGCTATAAAACCCCGCACAATTGCCGACGATAATTGTTGTCCAACTCCAAAGTACCAAAGTACTTTTGGACGCATTGTTAACTGAAGTTACATAGCTTCGGTATCCTACTCGATGTACCGCCTAGTTTTCAGGGGCATTGTTGGCATTTTGGCTTCTGCTTAATTGGCATACTTTCTTTATGCGCAAAGCGTTGCAACTTGGCCGCAGCTGCCTTTTCCAATTTTTGCACCAGTTTTTCGCAACTAGATTGCTGCCAGGCGTTGCGTCGGTCTCGTGCGCAGAATCTGGACCTGGGCGGCTATTTGATGCTTTTGTTTTTGTTTATTGAAGGGCACTTGAGTTTTCTTGGTGCTGCTCACCTTTGACCACAGTTGGTTTTTTGTACTCCTCCGTTTTTACGCTCGATTTAACTGGGCATTGTTGATTTGCTGGGTTTCCAAATAGACCGTGCTACTGATGCAGTCTGCTCTTTTTCATTCAAGAGATAGTATCAATGAAAGAATATTTGTTTTCTTCTTCTTGGCCACGTGTACGCTTGTTCTTGGATACTATAGAATTACGATCACTTTTATGCAACAAATATGTTTGTTGCTGCTTTAGTATAAACAGGATTTAAAATAGATACAAAGTTTTCGACGCATCCTTAAGCTGCGCCCCCTTGGAACAGCTCAAGCGCACAATTTCAATTTAATTGTGAACAAAGTTGGCTAAACGCTAAACAAATTAGAGAACAGAAACGTCATATGTTTATTCTGCTGTACAAGACAGAGAGAGAAGGGTAGCTCATTCTCATCCGGCGAACTGGATTCGCTAACAAAGGGGTGTATGCTTTATTCTATATGGTGGCCATGGAACCACCACCACCAGAATCACCACCATGATGGGATTTGCAGTGCGCTGACTGCTCGGCTTGTGAGACTTGAGTTGCTTCCGTTGTTTGGTTCATCGTTTATTGACATTAATTGGTTGTGACATTTGCATTTGACTGATTGTTGTAGTTGCCATTGTTGCTACTTTACCAGCAGTCAGTCTGCCGCGATTGCCGCTCACTGCTTTCCACTCGCCATTGAATTCTGAGGGTTTGTTTAGCTAACGGACTCTCCTCAGGGGAAAGGGCGACCATCATCATCGTATAAAGAGAAACACTTTTATATGGCATGTGGGCTTAACAAATATGACTTCATTATAGCTCAAGTAGCTTCTCATACTGCTCTCATGAATAAATTATAAATGAGCTTTGCAGCACTTGGTAATTGGGTTTCTCTTGCGTGTTTTGAGTCATCAGACCCGCGGCTATGAACGATTGTGTGCAGACTGTTTGTTATTTGGGAATGTCGTATAGCACGAAATAGGTAAGTATTTTTGGAAATATGAAGGACCATACGATTATTTTATGGGTTAGCATCAACACTGTCGGCTATAGAAAATATTTCAAAGTCCGCCACCGCCAGTTTAATATTCGACGCATTCGAGCAAAGGACTGTAGGACAACAATGCCAGCTCCTTGAGTTATTCATGAATGAAAGTCAGTGCAGCACAAAGGACCCAGACAATGCAACAATTGTCCTGCGTACCGAGCTGCGAGCACTTGCAGTGATCTGCAGAAGTCTTTGTGCCGACGATTTAGGCTCACCATTCACAAGCCAAATGTCCTTTGTGTTCGGCCAGGTAACGGCGGATAGTTCAGAACTGTCTATAGTTTTTATTAAGGCCCGCTATTCTGGCCGATAGTTTTGTGTTTTTTAAGGTGGTCAAGTCCAATGCCGGACAGTACAATTAATCACGTGTGCTTTGTTGTGGTCAATATTGTGGCTCTTTGAAGAGGCAAATAGGGTGTATATATCTAAACAATTGCTGCGATTGGGTGGTGTGGAGAAAACCTAGCCAGTTCGCATTCCGCCGTTACAATGGGCCAACACTCATATACTTAGCCACTAATCAAATTAAATATACAAATAAACACTCGATTCAATCATTCCATCCCTCTTCACCACTCTTTAACCAAGTCAACAGCCAGGCAGTCAATGAATGCAATATTTAAAATTACAAATGTGTTCATATCCTGCACCCTGCTTGGAAAAGCGCGCGCGTTCTACGCAAGTCGCAGGATTGTGCGCAGAAGCCGCCGTTGCCTTCTGCGGCACGGGCTAAGGACTGCGTTCAAATGCATGGTCGATATCAAAGCAACCCCTCAAATGTGGAGATTCATTCGGCGCATTATAAATTAAAAATTAACAGGCAATTCACCCTTCGAAAGTTTCAGACAGTTGTTACGTTTGTATCTCTGTCGCAGTTTGTGGTCCTTATCGACGATGTATGATTTGTAAATTGATAAACATGGCTGCTGCCAACAGAAGTTGTTTAAAAACCAATTGTGTATGGGCCACGAGTGAAATAAAAACGTACAATCATTTATTATTAAGAGCACCTAGATTGCAGCTAATCCAGCATTTAGGTGGGTTTTTAAAAAATGGCAATGATATACAGATGTTATTATGGATTAAGTTTTCTATTTAACATAGCAAATAAAACGAATTTAACCACGCAAATTTATCAATTTTTTTTTTATTTTCAAATTAAAATTTATACTAAAGCAGAATCCAAACAAAACATTGCAATATATTAATATTAAGTTGCTCACACTTTCTAAGACGGTCGTAATAGTTATTGTAATCACACTCTGACTTTGGGAAATATCCAGAGTTTTTTTTATGAGAACGTTCATTAGCCGCTCTTTATGGGGAATCTGTCTGCAAAATTAGCATACCTTGCTTTTAAACTTGGTAACTCAAATATTTTTATGAACACTTTATCTGATGCGCGTGTGCACAAATATATATCTAAATTAAAATAGCTTCTATCAAATTGGTAAAATAAGTAAAAACGTAAAAAACTCTTAACAAGCCCAGACTAATGTAGTTTTTTTGTAAGCAGGAGTAAAAGATAGATGTTGTTAGTAGCAATGTAAGAATATAAACAAAAAATATTTAAGCAACTCATTTAATGCGAACTTAAACATGGAAAAATTGTATAACTGTTTTTAAGATTTGAAAAACTTTAAATTGAATCTAACCGAATAAGAAATTATGTGTGTCACCTCCGATCTAAAGACTTTGTAAACATTCGTTTTTGAAATATGTTGTGGGCTTGCGGAAACGGATTGACTAAATTTTGAAGAAATAATCTCAGCCTATCTGATAAATATTGTTACACTTACTCTTATACTAGAATAGTTATATTTTTCATTATTGATTACGAAATGAAAACAGTATATTAGTGTATTAGATTTTTGAAATTTTAAGCAAATACTATATATTACCTCTATACTATAATATTACCTCGTCTGATAAAGTGATTTTGTTTTTTACCCGTATTCAGTTCAATGTTTTAGTTCTGAATATGTTTTTTATTCCTGCAAGCTTTTGATGATCCTCACCAACGATTGTCTTTGTGGCTGGGCCCAACGGCTTTAATAGAATTTTTAGTTTTATTCATTGATGTATTTAATTAGGCAGTTAAGTAAGCGGGTTCCTAGTTTTATATTTTCTGCGCAGATAATATCTACATTTTATAATTTATTTTATGATGTGCAAACAATGTTACAGAACAAATTATGTGTTAATAGTGGTATAAGTATATGTTAACAGCATGACAGGAATTTTCATACTTGTGTCATTTTACAATGTCGCCGTGGTTACAAAATCATATACACGAATATATATATGTATACCTCAAGTCTGAAGACCCTGACCTCTATAAAGGTAAAAAAAAATAGGACAGATATTACAACCAAATTTTAAAGTTAAAAATATCCTATCAAAGCAGAATAATCAAACATTTTTGATATGCCGAAGTTGCAGATAATTTAATATTAAATAAAATAGTCAATTAGCTACAAAAGTCATACCAAAAAATGAACCCTTTAAAATTGGCATTGGGACAGAGTAAGAAGCAAAATCGATGTTACAGTCCACGTTTACTTGTCTAATTATAAGTTCGTTAACTAACTTTAAGAAATATAATAAATAAAAGACATAAGGTAGTTAACCACAATCAAAAATATCCGGAATGTTCAGATATTTTTTAGGATTACATTATTTATACACAACAGCGATAGCCGAATGTCATTTGCTTTAAAAGTCCAATCAGAACTAGAACATTAACAATATCTTAATACCGCATTAGCAAAGTTTAAAATAATAACGACATATCACATGTAAATTGAAACTCAATTCACGCATTACTCTGTTTTAAATATTAGCAATACACAATACCCAACGACCCACCAACTGTAGTCAAAATTTCCCTGCAAGGGAAATTAGCCAAGACGCAGAACCCAAAAGGAGATACATATGTCACTCAAGCTGTGCGCGTAAGCATCATTCAGTGGCAACAAAACTGTCATGAATTCAAAAAAAAAGCAACTTATGAATACGTAGGCCGATTTCTCTGCATCTTGCGCTTCCTATTTTAAGCGGTCTGTAAACAGTAAAAACAACTGCCACCCTCGCAGCGCAGCGGGACTTATATAAGATGACATTTAATTAAGGCTTACCTTCATGTGCAGCTTACGCATGATGCGTGTCTCCTCCCAGCGATCCAGCTCATCCCACTCCTTGTGAAAGCACAACAAATACAATGTGAAACGGGAACATGCGACTTTAAAATACTCACCTTGCCGCGCTTACGCAGTAAATAATAGCGGTACATGACGATGGTTACGGCCAGGAGCAGGGCTAGCCCTGTGCCAGCCGCAGCTCCCAACACCGCCGAGCTTACCATAACCATTATTTTCTTTATCGGCGTTGATGCTACAGTTACGCCCGTTTAGTTTGTTCTACAACCAAAAGAAGAAATGAATGTTATAAACAAGTTCTTTACTATCTTAATCATGGTATTATAGCTATATATTTTCCTTTATTTAATAAATAAAAAAAAAATTATTATTTTTGCTATTACAAATTTGACACCCTGCTCCCATTAACTTTCCGAATACAACGTTCTCAGTGTTCTTCCCAAGCAGTGAATAACATTGGCCCCAATATTTTAATACTCGAAAAGTACATATACACTGGTTTATAGAACGACATGAATACAGCACACATATTACTGTGTACAGTTAATTTATTTGGGCACAACTGTGCAAACTTTTCTCGGCCGTGGCACGGGTGTTTCCCTCGTGTACTTAAATTAATAATAACCAAAAGTAAAGACACGTCAGTATCTGGTAATTCTAAACTGTATTGTCAGCGAACAGCGGCCTATTGTGCCTGAGCACTGCGAATCGCGGAGACTTCATCAATTTAGTAGGGTCTGGGGGATATTGCAAGAAATTGTCTGGTTCTATTTCCTCATATGGTTTAAAGTCGAATTCAGCGGCATTTTGTTTAAATTCATCAATATCCAAAGGAGTGGTGTCCTCAGGATTGAATTTTTCCATGATTTCGGAAATCGCTTTATCTAAATCGTCATCCGGTGTAAATTCATCGATGTCCAAAGGAGTGGTGTCATCAGGATTGATTTTTTCTACGACTTTGAACCTCGTTTTGGCCAAAACGCATCCCAAGCAAAAGAAAAGCGCTACAATTAGAACTCGCATTGCGATGTTTCAAGCCATACTGATAAATATCGTTTTCAGTGGGCGGTATATATATAAAAACATTTGTATGCTTTTAAAAATCTCATAAACGTTAAATAAACTTTACTTGCTTGTTAAAATTTGTTTGATTGTTGATGAAAAAAAAAGTCTCAAAGAAACTTTAAGCAATTGTGTAAATATGACTATAACCACAAAAAAAAAAAGATATTCAGCACCTAAGCTCCCAATTTAAGCGAATAATTCTAAATACATATTTTGAATAATCTTTAGTTATAGTAGTTTTAATATGTCAATCACCAATTACAGTTAAACGTGCTTGTGTCAAATATAATGTTCTGGATTTCCGTTTTTTATTTAACTTTTCCTGTTAAACGTGTTGTCTTTCGTTTTGCTTAAATGGTAATAAAAAGAGAGAGAGAGAGAGAAAGAGAACGCAAGTTCCGATCTCTTAATCTTTTTTCTCTACAACCTCTTCGGGGTCTTTCGCATCTACATCATCACCATCATCTACATCATCGGCACCGTCTTCTCCTTCTTCTTCAGTATCGGAATCAGAGTCGTCGCTGTTATCCTCAACGGTTTCATCGCTACCCTCATCATCGTCCTTTTTTTCAACCTGCTTGACTTCTTCGCTCGCGGAAATTGTGGAAAATAGCACAAAGCCGAACAGGGCAAGCAACAAAATGGTACGCATGTTGAATGGTTTCTCGAATAACTGATCTCGAGTGCTCCACCCTGCAAGTTTTTATACGTATACGGTAATCGAAAGAGCTTAAGCCTTCAGGCTGATTGTGAATATCTGGGGTTTGTTATTGTTTGCTTAACAGCAGCTGTTATTATAATTGAAGTCAAGTTGGACACGAATTTAGTAGCTCCATCAATATTTGATAACTTAAACCCCACATTTGGGCTTTCAGAATGATTCGTAATAGGAAAATTTCTAAGAACTTGGCTGAGTTTGCACAATTGCTCTTTTTGCAGGGGTGTTCAAAATATTTGTCTATCTTCGCACACATAGACAATTCAATTTAATCTGAATGCAAATAATTATTGTTTTATTCTTATACAGGCTTCTGCATGAAATCTTAATTGCTGCTTTTGTTCATTTCGCCGCCCTTCCAAGTTAATTGAGCTCCGCTTTCTTTGAACACAAAAATAGAATATAAGCGAAATATTTTGTAAACAAAAGCCGCTTGCAAAAATAAATTTATGGAGCTATTCTTAGTATTAGTTGAGCCTAATCGCAACCAAAAGAATAAATAATAGAAACAAAAATCAAAACAAATTAATAAAAATCACAAGATTATTTTACTCTGTTGAGATAATTTGTGTTAACAAATGTTATACTATTATAATTATTAGGGTCACAATAGAGATCAGATTCATTTAAGTTGTCCAATATCATAAATTAGTTTTGACATTGTAGCCATTATTTTATAAATAAAGACAGCCAAATAAATAGTTGTTAAAAATAATACAAATATTTTCCAATGCTCAAAGCATAAATGATAAACTTTAGTATTTAATGTATTCCACAACAATTGTCGACTTTGCAGGTTTGTAGGTCAAATATAGCATATATTTAAGCGCTGTATAATATTGTAAAAAGTGTAGTCGGCCTAAAAAATTATCACATAAAATTAGTTTTTTTATGATATATGATTATTTTCTTTAGTGCTTTGCGGCGTTTATCGAAAATTGTTTCTGAAATTTAAACTATGAATATTTTATGAAATATTTTGTATTGTTCATCTAATGGTTTTATAGGGAAAATTTGCAAAAACAAAAAAATAATTATAAAGGTTTCTAATGGGAGGCAAAATGGAAATCCAGTTAGCTGAAATTATCTTGTAAATATTATCCCTTTGATATTAACTTCCGGTAAATTTTTGTATAGATCCAAAGAACTAAAAACATTTTTATCAACTGTCTGCGAATGTGTATGTTTAATAAGATCATTAAATTTGTTTAAAGTAAATGAAATCGGAGATAAAGTTACAAGCTATCGCTGTAAGTGGATTTAGATATAAAATAAACGTTAGAGGGCAATTCGTATCAAAGATAGCTAAAACCAATATATCTTTTTACTTGTCTGTTTATTTATATATTAACGCTTCTTTTGTTAGCGTTAATTAGAGTCCTAAGATATCATACAAACATAAAATTTGTTGTATTGCTTTCAGAAAATAAAACAAATGGTTTTTGGCATCGATTACCAAATGTTCTGTGCTCAGGTTTTCGTATTTCATATAATTAAAAAAAATAATTAATATATATAAATATACTAAAATTTGTCCCTATATTTCAGTAAAATATCATATCTGAAACCTCACTGACACTGCAAGAAATATGCTGTGGCTCTTATTTCTAATATACCCTTATTAAACACTTTTTCTAAAAATGTATTCTTGCCAGACGGTTAATTTTTTTAAAGTTGCTTAAAATTAACGAATCAGGGGACTCTTATATCCATAGAAAATGTGCAAACAGAATAAATTGCCCTTATGCAATTCAATATAATTGACAAAAGGAAACATCTTCGACTTCTCAAAGTACATATGTTTGTTTCCATTCACTAGACCATTCGATTAAGGCTCCCTTCCCTCTGTCTCTCTTTATATCCAAACGAACTAGCAGTTTGGTTTCTTTAAGTGCATGTGAACCATAAAAAAATCAATGGTCGATGGCTCAACTTAAACAAATAAGAAGCTCAGTGGGCAAAGTACAGCCTGTACTAGTCTCTGTATGTGCGTTTCTATATTCATCTTTTTTATTAAATGCTGGGTATCTTCTACTAGTTTTTAGCACTCTTGCCCACTTAACTAGGCCACCTAGGCTACAACACACGCCATCCCATTTTACTTTGCGTAGCTTGAAACATGATTTATTTTAAAAACATAAAAAGTTCATTTATCATATCAACCATCAAGTTAACAGTCTGGATGGGCTTTTCTACCGATGCGCAGTTCTATTTGAAGGTTTCGAAAGCATCCTACTCTAAATTGGCTTAAGAAAGATTTTCCATAATGTTCGTTGCTTATGCATAGATGTAAAGCATAAAAGAACAGCTGTGCAATCTGCTAAAAGAATATAATTATATTTGTCCTATATAAATGAATTATCGCGGATTGAAACTTATAAAGAAATCGTGCCTAAATCAATTAAATGCAGCTTATAGCTAAACAAAAATTTTGCTGACTGTAAACTAATTCCTTATACTATTTAAACTGCTGTCGAAGCCTTTAACTAAAACCAAAGTTAGTTTTCTAATTGAAAAAGACTCGGATTCAGTTGACGCAAACGTTGTCAAATACAATAACTTGTAAGCCTCATCAGGCATCAGCTCCCAGTTCGCTCAATATGTTTATTTTAAAGCTCGCAGCCCATTTGTTTGTATATCTAGCTCGGCGAAAAGATAACAATTTTGTTTGGCCATCCCGCCTCCCTTTCCTTTGTATTTTTCGCCCAGTTGTGCTTATGGAGCTTTGCGTGCGTAGGACTCGCTGGATGTATATCCATACTGGCGCCAGGGTCTAAGCCCCGACGGGAACCCTAAAAATAAACACGCCTGGTTCACAAACATGCGCGCCGACCACTTCGTACTAATTTTTGTTACACTTTGACAAGATGTTGTAATGTTTTGTATTGACCGAATAGTGTAGTGTAGTGAATCAACAAGTGGAACGGCATTTTCTATGAAAGCGTTTCCATTTCTATCGAATCACATCGCACTTTTGACTGAGCCACTTTACTTAGGCACATTTGCATAAATACCATTTACAAGTAAAAATTCGCGCGAAAAACACAAAGCGAATGCTCGCATTGAATTTAAGCAGTTTTGCTCTTAAGTGAAGTAAAATAATATAACGAGTAAGGCAAAAAGAAAAGCGAGGAGCGTCCAGCGCGAGCTTGTTACATGGCCATCAAACTTTACATAACAATGCCAACAGGTTTTCGCAAGAACATAAAGCGTTCTTCGCTTCTTTGCGCGTGTTCTGGCTTCGGATTAACATTTTGATTGGATTTTCCAATATTGCGCCATATGGCGGGTTGAGTTGCCGCTCGTTTTTTTTTTTTTTTGATATTTTAACTAGCGTAAAGCATTTGCAAATTGTCCGACAAAATAAACAATTTTATTGTTAAATGCAGCCTTTCAATAAACTGGGAACAGATCTACCTTTGAATTTCATTAAAAGTGCGTAAATCGATGTCCATGAAGAAATTTTTTGTTTATTAAACCAGATCCCAGATGGTAAGATTATGACATATCCGTAATTTACCAGGTTTCCATTAGCATTTAGGCTGCCTCCACGGTAGCTGCAACCACATCTGTGGGCACAACCACATCAGTTCCGACGACCACATTAGCAGTTGCATCAGTATCGACGACAGCAGCCACAGTGCTGGCCTCGACGGGCACAACCACACGGGGACTCCAATAACGGCGGCCCCAGCGTCTGGGCCTCATCTGTCCGTATCCGCCCCAATAGGGCCTGTAGCCGTACCAGTTGTTGGCGCCATATCCTGGCCAGTACTGGGGACCCATAAAGGGCATCATACCCTGATCGGGCTGAACGGGCGCAACATCCTGTGGAATTTCTGCATCAGCTGCTACGGTCAGGGGCTCGGCGGCAATAGCAGGCTGAACGGCCAACTTGATTAGGGGTTGACGGACACGTGTCGAACGGACCAAGATATTTGGTGTCTCTGCCAACACCAAAGCCAATAGACTGAGGAAGGTTAAGGATTTGAGCAAACGCATTTTAGATCTCGTATTCTGTCTTCAACTGATTCGGATTTGGCGCTGATGGCTGCTTTTATTACAGTCAGCCTGCTAAATGTTGATTTAACAAAGTTCACCATCTTATTGTCACAATTTAAACGTGCGCTTTTTTCGAATTGTTTATAAACATTTCGGACGTCAACGTCTCAAAAAGTTTGAATTATTTACTTAGCTTAAAGAAAGTTGAGAATGTGTTTATAACTTGTCATTAGGACAAGTGTTATAATCTTTTATCTAGTAACTAAGACAAATATTTCTATAATATTCGGCAAAAAAATAAACATATACACCTATTTTAAATCCAAAGCTGTGCAAATAAATATCTTTCTGTGAACTCAGATATGGTAATCAACTCCGAATGAAAGTTTGCATTTGCTCTCGAATACTTAAAATACGCTTAATGTATACGCTTAAATGTACTATATTCTTTTTAATATTTACTTAGCAATGTGACTTTAGTTTAAATAAGCTGATCTTAATCATTAAAAACATTTATTAAATTATCCATAAGGCGTGTGATTCATTTCGAAGCACTAATGGTTAAAAGTTGATTTTGGTTATTTAAAATGGAGCAAAGGAAACATTAAGTAGACAAATATATTTTTGAATGAATCAGAGTAATACACATAAAAAAGAAAGCACTGCGCTTAAAACGTATCCAGATCTACCATAGACAACAAAAGGCTACAGACAGCTTAAGAACATTAGCTTAAAAAATGAGATATCTTATGCTGGATATTCAATACCCTTGTCTCTAATGGCATGTAAAAGATATAGTTTCTGGATCTTACATCAATTATTTTAAAAATTTAACTTAGTTATTTATTAACTACACAAGACACAACTCCAAGTTGCCTTACACTAATATGAATTGCCAGTCTCAACTGTATATAAGGGCTATGCCTCTTCTTCCTCTGTTTGTCCAATCTAAGGCTTGCAGCTCTTGTGCCAACTTGTACCTAACATTTTCATACATTTTTACGAATTCAAAAGAGTATTTTTTGTGCTTCTAGATACACTCTGCAGGTCGTTGCAAATCGATTCAATCAATCTATCACCGTCAATTTTAAACTAAATACATCTAATAATCGTATATGCAAATTTAACTCACACTTTCACTAATTACAAATTTCTTTTGTACACATGAAAATTAGATAACTTTATCTTTTCTTTGCTTTTATTTTGTACAAAGCCATTCAAATTAATTAGAAACTTAAGTTCTCTTTATTTATTGTAATTAGTTGTGATTTTAAGTTCACATTTGGTTGCATAGCTCAAGGGGTTGTTAGGTGCTAATACACAGTATAGTCAAATGTGGAGCCTTAGGACAAACCAATATTTGAAGTACAAAGGTAAGGGAAGAATGTTTTTGTTTAAACACAGTGAACGAGCATTGATCTGCCGGAAACGCCCGACTGGAACTTTCTTACACGTTGTTTTTGTCCATTTCGGCAGAAGTGGCAAAGTATCGATAATAAGAAATAAAATGGCTTACAAAAAATTAACATTTTAAACACAACTGCAAACCGCTTTTAAACTTAACTGACTTGAACTTAAAAGTTTACTTTAACTTTTCAAAAAAAAATAAGATGATGAACACCCCAAGAGTAAATAAAAAAGATTGGTTTTATTTTGGTTAAAAACTGAATAGTCAAGTTTAACTTAATAGTTAAGTTTATGCAACACCTCAATTCCTGTTCACAGTGTGATTAAACAAACTGCGAGTTAAGAACTACGAAAAACCCACAAAACCGCAAACTGCTGCAAACAAATTCTAATAAGAAACGCAACTGTGCGAGTGTGTTTTGGTGTGCACATGCACACGAAAAAAACTTCCGCTTGCTGCATTGATGTGGGCATAATATCGATTTTCGTAATTTGTGGTAGCGGAAATGGGCGTGGTGAACAATTTAAATTGGTGACTTGTCTAAAACTGAGGTTTAATCCGAAACCAATCGGAGATCGATGACTAACGACGATTGACTTACATCCTGATTTGGAAAATGTCCTCAATGGTTAGGAGTTGGAAAACACTAGCTAACAGCTAACCCATACATATATATGTTAAAAAACTCTGTGATAAACTAATTAATAAACTTTAATTAATTTGTTTATTTTGATTATCAGTTTCAGCGTCTGTACAAGATAACTAGGCCAAAATCGTATATATCGGCATGGCTTTTGATATGGTCATAATTGCTGGTTGACGTCATAAAATCGTTTTACAACATACAAAAAGCCCACAGGGAGTGGGCGTAGTAGTCAAATGATCAGTACGGCGTAACGAGTATAGTCAAAATTTATAGAAACCTTGTGTACATTACAACCGATATGCGTATACAAAAGCACTTTGCGCTTATCTTATCAAGGATTCAAATTCAAGCACATATATATTCATATGTATATGCTATATATAGCTGAGCGCAGAACAAAATAAAGAGAAATACTGCCCACTCAAATGTTATGCACATAGAAATCCATACGGCTATGACCCAACCCAAGAGGAGCCAATAACTTGCCACTTTACATCTCAGGAGTGGCCAAGTGTAGCCCCGTCTGCCAAGTCGTCCAGTTGGTCTGATTGCTTTGCGCCAAGGCCATCGGCAGTTGCCCGCTAGGCAAGCAATTCCACTTTTAATAACCTCTACTGCGGATAACAAGAAAAGTAAGGCTGTAAATGGTTGCTGGAGAATGGGAAATGTAGCCCTATACATGCTACATACGTTTATTTGGGCTCAGTAACATTTAAGAGAGCAAACTTTCATGGCACTTCTGCTTCCCTTTTTTTCCTTTTCCCAAGTGACAAATAAAAATCCATTATATTATAAATAAAGAGCTGGATCAACTATATATAGACGTTGCTCATTTAATGGTTGACTTAAGCATATAAATATGTAAATATCTAGATGGATATTATTAGACTAATTACATTTGGGAAAAATCATACTATGTCAGTGTAGCTGCAAATATTTGTGGATATATTTTAATTTACTTCAATGTCTAACTTACCCGTGGTAAAATCAAAAAGTATGCTTAAGTTATTTTCCACTTTGCTATTTATAAGTTTTGTGTTCAAATAAATCTTTGCCGCTTGCAATTAGAAATAAATTTTATATTCAAACCGTTTAACTACTGATAATGCAAAACTGCTTTTGCACCACCGCCAACCATAATTGTTTAGTTAAATTTTCACTACCTAAAACACTCTCAAATGCAAACACAGTTTAAAAAAAAAACACTAAAGAGTTTATTTAAAACTCTACTAACTTTTGAATAAAACGTTAATGTGTAGTTGCTCGATGCACAAATGAAATGCTAACAGTATCTACCGCCTTGCGTGTCAGATTCCAACTGCTTGCCACAACGTCAGGACATCCAATGCTAGACGCTGCGCCATAGAGTGCTACCATATGCTAGCAATTTTGTCACCATCGTTTGCCATCGTGTTGCTCGCACAAAAAGCTCCTTTGGGCATAGCCTTCGCTTCAGGGTATCGTGATAAGTCGGCAAAAAGCTTTCGCCTGTTATCAGTCAGAGATTACGGGCTCGGCCGGCGCGTGCTTCGTGTGCATTCTGCTGTTGATAACGAGGCTGACCAGTAATTGTCTCGACTGTCTATGCAGCAATCAACGTTAGGCAGTAAATTTGGATTGACGGCCTATACTTCTTGCCTAAACCCCCCGCTGTTCACTTAATAACCTGTTGCAAAGCTTTGACATTGTTCCTTTTTTTCAATTTAAAGATAAAGATTTTAAGACACATACATATGTATGTACATGTTGCTGCAAAAGTATCAAGCGTACGCCCTGTTGAATGCTAGTTTTTGCAATTAGTTATTTAATGTGTAGGTTTTATTGAAACTTCTCTTATGGGATTTTCATACAAGTTGTACATTAAATGCTTAATTAGCCCCTTTCGAACAAATAAGGCACATTCGAAATATGTTTCATTGTCTTTTTGCCGAATTCGACAAACTTAAATTAAAAAAAAAGTTTGTTATGTGCATAAGATTGCTTTAATCAGCTTAAAACAATTAAACAGTCGCATACGTCTAAGAATTAAACGAAATTAAGGTAATTGAAGTGGCGTTTCCTTGGGTAAGTAATTAAACGGAAGCTTCTACATATACAAATACTGGGATCAAGATAGGATTGGTCAAACTAAGAACTAAGAATTAAAGAATCAAAATTATAAACTATAATTAGTGGGTACATGTTTGCGACACGCATATAACATTTACATTCGAGTTTGATGATGATGGGGTCTGGTGAGGATGTTTGGTTCTTAACTAGGAACTTAAATGTAATTCAAGACTACACAACATTTTAAAGCGTACAATTAGCGAGTATATAACATTTACACACATAGAGGAGCCGTAGATATACACATAAGCTGTTGTGCATGGTTGTCATACGAATGGGTTTTGTAAACAAATTATTTTGAGCACGTTTCTATGTTTCATTATAGTTTACTAATGATGTCGCGAGTGCACGCGTTTTGCCTTTTGTGTTGTTGGCCAGTCCAGACTGGTCAACGATGGCAGAGTGCTTTCATTCTTATTGTTATTGTTATTGTTATTGCTATTGTTATTGTTGTTGATGTTGTTGTTGTTGAGCAGTGCCGGCGTCTGCAAGGTGTAGTCGTGGGCTAATACGATGGGCTGCAAGGTGCTGAAGTTCACAGCTGGCACAAGGGACGGAACGGAGGAAGGCGCATAGCTCAAACGCCCAGTGTTGTTGGAATTGGTGGGCGTGTTGCCAGTCGGCTGGTTGGCCACAGGCAAAGGAGATGACGGCACATTAAGATTTAGACTCGGACCAGCTCTGTAAGAAAAACACAATAAGTAAGCGTATAACTCAGATAGTGATTCAGAATGAGTGATTTAGCCAATAGGAGTGGAAATGTACTACATACTTATGATCTATAAGAAGAATAACGACTAAATAAGTACTTAAAATCAGTGTTCCAACTCGTTGCTAATGTTAATCAATTTTATTGATGATAAGTGAAAATGGGTGCTATCAAATTGAATGCTAAGTAGAGCAGACCTTTTAACAATTGGCCTCTGAGTAACTGAGCAACTATTTTTTGGCGGACTCGCCTTTGCTCAACTTAACTCTCATATTGACTGTCACTAGAGGCAGCTTAGTGCTATGGACGAGAACAATGAGAGCAGTTATGCATGGTTTATGTTCAGGAAATCTGATAAATGCTTTCCAAAATAGCCCATTATTCGTTCCTCACCTTTGCTGCGTTATTGTAAACACAGATTTGCTAACAATCCGTTTGCCAGTGTGCCAAATGCGGCCAATATACTTGATGCGTTGTATTGCGATAATGGCCAGGGCGACAGTCCTGTAAAGCAAAAAGAATTAGTTAACTAGCCAATGTAAATTTATTAGTGTTTCTTACTTGAACAATTTCTTTTTAGTGAGCCTCTGCGGATTTAGTTTAGAGCTAGGATCACCAGACATGTTCTGTAAAGCGAGTTGCTCACTGGCCTGGTAGCTTTCCAGGGTCAGTTTAAGGTAGCGCTTCTGATAGACAAGCGCTTTGCGATGACTCTCGACACGGAGATAGCGGCCGAGCAACTGGCGGCATCGCTCCTCGAGCTCGTTGACGTGCGCGTTTCCATTGCCGCCGAGTTCCTCGCACTTCTTTTGAAGCGCAATACGCTCGCCCACCAGATACTGCACTGTCTCGGCCATCTGGCGATTCTCCTGTGTGTTCTCCGCCAGCAGCGTGTTGATCTCCTTCATTTTTTGCAAGAACTGCGCCGGCACTGTGTCATCTGTGCTGTGTGCCAGCCGATCGTTGGCCTGAGCCAAAGCCTCTGACAACTTCGACTCGCGCTGCGCTGAACGGGCGACATCAAAGCGCAGTTGGTTGATCTTCTGCTCTAGTCCGTCCTTTGTGGACTCTGCAGTTAATAGCTTTGACTTTAGCTCATGAATCTCTGCATGCAATTTGGCCTGCTCCTGATGCTGGCGGGCTCTTGTGTTGGCGCGACGAGTCTCCGTCTCTTGCAATGTTACCATGCGCGCTTCCAGGCTTTCGATTTCATTGGCTTGAAGTGTCAGACGCTCGTTAAAATGCTCCAGCTCTAGCTCGGCCGACTCCTTGTCGCGTGCCAATTTATCCATCTCCTGCTTAAGGCGCTCGCAATATGCCACGCGTTCCTGAAGCTCCTTCTCGTAGCGTTGTCGCTCCCGCTCGCTGTTGCGTTGCGCATCCGCCGATCGCTCCCTCTCCCGCTCGTTTTGGGCGGTCAGCAGCTTCAATTCGCTGCGCAGTCTCTCACACAGCTCTGATTCGAAGTCGGTACGAGGTGACTTTCGGGGCGACTCTGTGGGCGACTTTAAGAGTAAGCTGCTGCGCCGACTGTCCGCACGCTGCAGCGAAGTGAGCTGCGTTTGCAAACGCTCGCAACGCTCGCGCTCCATGTCCAATTGTTTGTGTAGGTCGTCTTCGGCCTCCAGCACAGCTTCGAGGCGCTTACGCATCGCCTCAATGATAAGCACATCCTGTTCTTGTATTTCCTGCGAGTGCTGTTTCTCGCCAAGTAGTTCTCTGCTAAGCGTATCAGTCTGATCGCGCTCAACGGCCAACTGTGCTCGGACTGCCTCCAGTTTATTCAGCAGCTCACGTTCACCTGTAAAGTTCTCGTCGTCGGTGCCGTGTCCGTTGCCGTGCCTGACCGAAGGATCAGCATCAGTCTGCACTTCTTTCTGGTGCAACTTATCTAAATTGTTCTCCTCCTCGCTCTCAATGGCTTTGAGTATATTCGAATCAAGCTGGGCCGAATAGTTAAGCTCTTTTTCCACTTGCTGAGCGATTTCATCCACCGAATACTGCTTAGAGCTGTGTTCACTGTTCCTCAATCGCTCCAAGTCACGTTCGAGTGCGTGTAACTGTCGCTGTAGCTCCTCACTACGCTGCTGTGTCAACTGCAGGCGATCTGCCAGCTCACGATTACGCTCCGTCTTAGCCTTGATCTCCCCATTAAGTGTTTCGACCTCTCGCTTTCTTGCAGCGGCCATGTCCTGATGCTGCAGCTCGCACTGCGCATGAGCTGCACTAACTAAGTTCAGTTCTTTGCGCAGCGTTTCACGATCTGCGGCCTCTTGAGCGGCCGTCTCCAGAATTCTGTTTTCCAGCGATTCTACACGAAGTCGGTATCTTTTCTCACTCTCTTCTTGGTCGCGCAGTAACTTCTGTTGCCTTTCCAGCTGCTGTTTCTCGCGGGACAGCTGCTCCTGCAACTGCGATAGATTCCTCTCCAGTTCGGCTTTTTGCTGATGTTTTTCCTCTTCGAGTGCCAGCAGCTTTTGCCTTAACTGTTGTACTTCCGGCGACGGCATTGCTTTGGGCAACTCCGGTGTCTGCATCAACAAACAGGGCGTTTTCAACTTGGAGTCCTCCGTCAGATTCGAGAAATTGATATGTCGCGGCACCAAGCCAGGTGTCAGATCGCCACTGGTTTGAGCGGTCACGCCGAGAGCATTGAGATCTTGAAAGTAGTGTGGATGCTCAAAGGTATTTACAGGATGGGCCACCACAAATCCACTCAGATCGTCAGTACGCTTGTACGTGAGATTCGCGACAGCTTCCTTTGAAGTTTCCTGTACAAAAAAATGAAACAATCAATGCTAACTTAAGGGACTGGAATCCAACCCTTCTTCTTCACTTACCATTGTGTTATGCAAAAAGCCACCCGCACCCTCGGGCAGCTGAACTGGCGCATTGAGGCTGCGCATCGTTGCCCGTCGTTCCACATCCGGTTCAGGAAATTCGGTAATCGAACCAATATCGCTCAGTGTACGAGCGCTGTGCTTTGCACTTGCGTCTTGTTTGCCAGCAGCCGGTGAGGAAGCCTGGCTGACGTCCTTAAACGCTTGTAGTTCGCGCTCCTTTGCTTGCAATTGATCATGCAAATGATCAATTTCATCGTTCTTGTCGGCCAGCATTGTTTCCATTAGATCTGGCAGCGCCATGCGATTGATCATTTCAGTGCGCATCGTGTCCCTTAGCTTTAGCAACTCATTGCCCTTCTGCAGCACTTCCGTTTCCAAGCGTTCAACGAGACTCCGATCGGGCTGTGTGCGAGCAGCGAGCTCCGACTCGAGGCGCACAATCTCGTCCTTACTGCGTTGCAGTTGCTGCTGCATTGTGGCCATTTGCTTGTCGCGTGCTGACAGCTGCTCACCAAGATTGCGTACTTCGCTCTGGAGCTCGTGAATTCTGGTGTTCAGATCAGAAGTGCCTACCCTATGAAGTTGTTCAGCACGCTGGCGCTGCTCCTCCAAACGCTTCTGTAGCGCAGAAATGCGCTGTGTCTGCTCATCGATGCGGCCCTGCAGCGAGTCGCGCTCGTGCTGCAATTCCTGCAAGTGCAAAAGTCTCAATAAATTTTCGAGTGCATTGCGTTTAGCAGTCAACGGCCGCCCGATTGACGGCATAATAATCCGCCCCCGGCACCGGCAACGCCAACGCGTCTCCACACTCGTACTGCCAACCCTTTCGACTTCAATTAAATTAAATTGAATGCATTCAAATGATGATGCAGCACAGATGATAATGGAGCGTTTGTATCGCAAAGTTGTATTTTCATCTATATTTGTGTCCGTGTTATTTACTGCAGTTGGAGCTCCTGCTGCTCACACAGTTTGATGCCAGCATATTATGCAGGCATAAACATTCCCCTGCCCCTGCCCACGGGCGCCACAACAAAGAATTGTATTCAAGCACTCGCTGCTTGAGCTCTTTCAATAAGGTTCTTGTGACAGGCTGCATGATGTAAACAAACAGCGTATGTCCAACTCAAAAGCCACACAATGTACGCATCTAATTAGTGATCGAACCAGGTTCGCCACTGGGGTGTCAAGTGATTTACTTGAGGATATGGGCTTCTGAATTAGGGCGGGCGGCACATAATGTAACTAGCACAAACTGGGCGCACATGAATGGATCTGACAAGTACAGAAGATTATTTCTATTTTTGACTGAGCGTGTGCCATTTAAACCAAGCAACCCTTTCAAATCTTATGATGCACTAAATACTACAAAATATGTAGAGAACTCAGGGTGATAAATAAGAGAAACTGTGTCTACCACAAATTAGCAGTTGAAGGCAAACACGATTTGTATTTGTCAAAATTGAGAGAAATTCATATGTTTATAGACAAAAGTTTCGCATAGCAATTGAGCGATTCAATTATGTGGCACTTGTCTATATGAGTCTAAAAACGAGACTGACTATTCAAATTTTGGGTTTTCACTCACTCGGATGGGTGCCATGGTAAAGATGAGCGCATTTCTTGAACGCAATAACATGTCACTTTGACACTTTTATTACAATTTATTAGGCAAATTGAATTTAATTTGGTTTTTATCAACTCATATGAAAAATAAAGCCGTTAAATGAGCTCCATGTGCGACGCGGGAGACACTCGGCTGAGAACTGAGCGAGGCCAAACACTGCGAGCGCTACCGAACTGCGGCAGAATTTAAATTTACAATTTTAGACTGCGGTGATCACACAATGCCTTAAACTATAAGTATAGCACAGTGCATTCAAAACTGTGTGCGAGCACAAAGCATAAAAAACTCTAAATGAACTTTAGAATTATATTTTTACATATTTATACACATGTACATATACTATAACATGTTAAACGGCAGTTGCTTGTAGTAAATTGGCTTTGATAAAATGTTATTAAAAACATTGCTGAATATATAATTACCTAAAAATATATTTATAGAAATATATCTTGAATTTTACTTAAGATATATGTTACTAATATTGAAAACTGTAACGTCAAAACTGAACTTTTGAAGTCTTTTAATTTTTTCTCTCTCGTTTAAAGCCTTCAGTTTGTGAACGCCTTAAAACTCAATTATATTCATTGTCTTACAGACAATTGGTTGTACATTTTTCAAACTAACAGCCATACAATTTAACAAAAATAAATAAAAAAGTCACCCCGCTTAAATAAAATTCGAACACTTAAACGCTAATTTTGAATTGGATATTAAATAATAAACTGAGAATAGGATAATGAACTGAGAACTAAGTCAAGACAACAACCAATGTCCCTCTAATTCACCACAAAAGCACAATTCAAGTATGTGTACTTACCACACAGCCACTGCGCATTTGGGTGACTTGCATTTCCAGATCACGTATACGCTTGATGGCAGCCTCCTCGACCCGCGTGTGCCTCTCCAGCTTCTCGGCCACGCGTTGTACGCCCTCCACGGTCAGCGAGTGGGTAGGAGATCCTTCGGCCGTGGGAACAGCCGTTGCTCGCTTGTTGCCGCCGTGGACTGACACATCCTCGGTTGCGCTTAAACTACACGAGTTCGAGGCCGTGTTGGAATTGTGCAGCGATTCCAGCGTTTTGGTCTTCTGGTCCAGTGTGGTTTCTATGTCATGTAGTTGCTCAGCCACCTGGTTGAGCACCATGCTATGTTCGACGGAGGGCAGACCCTGCTGGAGCTTTTCCTCCAACTGACGAATACGGATTTGATAGCCCTCGCCAATGTCCGTCTTCAAGCTGTGCACTTCCTGCTGCAGCGCATCATTGGAACGCATTTGGATCTTTACATAATCCTCCAACTGCTTTGCCTTCTCATCAAGCACCTGCTCGTTAAGTGCCTTGGTCTGAACTTGCGTCTCAAGCTCCGAGATAATTTCGCGCAGCACAAAGATCTTGTCTATGGACGCCTTAAGCTCCACTTCCAATTTATCTCGTTTGGCATTGGTGTCACATAGCTGTTGGTTATTCTCCCGCAGCTGCGCCTCCAGCTGGGCATACTGTTGAGAGAAAGGAGACAGTATATTCTTTACTAATTGAACTTATTTCGTAATAAACTGTTGCTATTGAGGTAATTTTTTTTTGGGCGTGGGATTTGACGACTTACATGCTTATCCTTTACTACCCTCAACTTAAATGTTTGCGGTGCAATTCAATTTTAGGTGCAGTTATATTGTGGGTATTCGGAATAGATAAGATAATTATTAAGTTGTGCATGCAAAAGGTACGATTAGTATTTTAATTAATATTTACATAAACTGTATTTAAGTGTGTACAGATGTCTGTGAGTGTGTATGTAAACACTTCCATTCACAGAAATATTCGAGTATAAAACATTTTGCAAGGGAATGAATTTTAATGGCTCCCCCCATACTGAATAATTGTTGTTGCTTTATTCTTTTTTTTTTTTTTTTGGTTCTATAAATACGTCCGCACATGCTTACGAAAGATTTATATACATATACATATATATAAATATAAGAGTATATGCAAAAAATATATATACCAGAAAATCGTGCTGCCCTTGACTTCGATTTTCAAAAGAAAATAATATGTTTAGTACAGGGGGCCACAAGACGCTCTAATAAGTAAACATTTCTTTTGTGTCAATCAAATGATTTTTCAAAACGTGTATAAAGTATTTTATATATTAAAAAATTTTAGTATACGTTTTATGCAATTCTGTTAAAGGACATCAGTTTTTAGACAGCAGGTTATGATATTAAAATATATTAGTTAGTTAAAAACAAAACCGGTGGAAAAGGAATAAATGGAATTTAAAGTGTATATCGTATATATGGTGTAAATGAATTTGTAAAGTTTATATCGTTTTGTTTTACCTACTTAAAAGCGAAATAAAATCATATTTCAAAGAAAAAATAAATATTAGTTTAAAGTCCAAAAGAGAAAGAAAAACCAATCCATTAAGAAATCGAACGAAAGATAAGAACATTCAACCAATCCCAAATCATAAGTATATATAATCAATTTATGACTCAAAGCCCCAAGACATGAGGCCAGGGCACTCACCTCCTCGGAGGCATTGGCAAAAGTGCTGCGCTCTTTTTCCTTGTCACGCAGTTGTAATTTTAACTGCTCAATCTCACGCTGGAACTCATCGCGTTCCTGTTCACGCTCGGTGGCCTGTTCTTCCAGGAACTGCCGCGTGGCCTTCAGCTGTTTGTCAGCGGTGTCGATCTGTGTATTGGTGGGGTAGCATGGATGGGAGGTAATATAACCTGAACTTATTTTCGGCTTAAGGCTAGACGGGCTTAACGATAGGGCTACTGACCATGCGTATAGCACTCAACAGGAATTTAATTGTTAACAGACAACTTGCCTAGAGTATGACTTACCTGTGACTGAAGATCCTCGCGATCCTTTTTACCAGACTCTACCACCTTGTCACCTTCGCGGCAGAAGTCCTCAATCATCTGCAGCAATACCACTGTTGCGTTGCCCTGCTCCTTTGTCTGCTGTTGCGTAGGTGAGCTCAGCAAGTGGCGCGCCCGTTCCTGAAGCTCCACAAAACTAGCCGACGACTGATCCAGAGCTTGCGGACTCTTCATGTCACCGAGACCATAGCCCTCGGCATAATCCGTATGATTTAACGAGTTCAACTGCGACAACTGATCACGCAAAGTCTGCAGCTCTTGACCCAACTCTGCATTCCGATCGATGGTGTGCGTCAGTTGCTGTTGCAGCTTCTGACGATCCGTTTCGGATTTAATTAGGCGATTCTTCAACTCTACCAGCTGAAAGCTGAGCTCTGACGCGTTACTCGCATGTTGCTGCAGATCAAGCGGCAGCGAGCTGTGCGGCTTTGTCACCTGTGCTCCATGGCTGTTCTTGCGCTGATGCGCCATGCCGAGATGTTGATCATTTAACGAGTTGGTGCGGAGTAGCTCGTGGAGCAGCTGCTGCTGGGTTGGTGGCAGTGCCGCTGTAGTCTTAAGGCCGTCCTCGGCTTCGCAGCACAATTCGTGCTCCTGTTTTTCGGGCTCGTCGACTTGTTGCTCTGCAGTTTCACGCTGCCTATCCAGGTCCTCTGACAGTTGCAGCAGGTAGGCGGCCTCGGATTTTAGACGCTCCAAGCAATCACCCAAATCGAAATCCTCGTTCTGATCATCGGGGCTTTTGCTGTCGATGAATTGCACCAGACTGGGATCCTCAACCACTTCCAACAGACTGTGTACATCGGGCACCAGACGGAGATGTTTAGTGTTGTTAAACGAACCCTGAAGCAAGGAGCTGCTCAACGTGTGCTCCAATTCTTCGTTGCCGCCTTCCTGACTACGATTTTGAGCTAGAATGCGTTGCATCTCCTCAGAGAGCGTGGCATTGAGGTCACCTTCGCAGTTGGCCACACACTTGGCCAGTCGACAGAGGACGCTGCGAAAACTCTTCGACAGTTGCCGAAGGCCATCGCGCTCGTTTATAATGTGCTCTAAGTCGCGACCCGAATCGAACGTCAAGTGCCGCTTATTCTTGCGGTTAAGTTGTTTTTCATATTCCAGTTTTATGCGTGACATCTTTATATAAATGTTTAGGGATTAGATTTACTTCGGGTATCAATGAAAAAACTTACCTCTTCGGCATGTTTTATATTCAACTGGGTTATCTCCAACTGACTCTTGGCCGTAAACTTCTCTCTCAGCAGAATAAGTTCCTTGGGCCAGTGTTGATCGTCGACGGCGCTTTCCGACAACAAACTCTGAAAGATAAATCCGGACAGGTCATTAATTATGGAAGCAAACTTAAACATAATCAACTGAATATATATCAGTATCAGTCTGTGAAAATCTGTTGCAACATTCGAATGCAGATGCTGTACAATTGCTAACATATCGGACATATGTACATATGTATGTAAGACCCAGCCGACATGCGTTCAACTCTTTGAAAAGCAGCTTTCATCGGAACAGGACATAAATATTTATTGTTTATAGCCATATCAAAACAAAATATTTACATGTTCATGGTAGACAAATGCATTTAAACGTTTGTGTCTTCTTACAACTTCTTACAAGGCAAATCGTGTGGGAAGCCGCCTTTATTTGTTTATCATCGAAGGGTCGCGACGACGCGTCTTGACTGCATTCGGTTGTTGAAGTTTTTCTTTTGCATCGAAGATGGGGCAACATTAATCTTTACAAGGAAGGGGATATGGTACGAGCCAAAGTAGCTATGGTGGCAGCTGCATCAATCGGTAAAACTTTCGTATTCCAATAAAATGATGAATAAAATTGAAGTGTCATTACAAGACGAGCATTTGCAACATTTGCTGGCTTATCTTTAGTACGGGGGTCGTGCTCTTAACGATTAATCATATTCACAGCATCATGCCTCTGAATAAATAATATATTTTGTTGATTTTCTTGCACTTCTACACACTTTCCTTATCTGTGTTGCTGATAAAAAAAAGCATTCAAAACAGAAAAAAATACACAATATCAGTAAACAAAGAGAGAGAATGGGAGAGACATGTAGATTAACAACGGACAAGTAAGAAAATGCATGTCTATTTTTGTCTTATTTCAAAAATATGCACTGCAGCTTGCATAATTTGCATAGCAGAAATAAGTATTTTTGTGGGTAAATATTTCTATAAATGTGCATACGTCATAAATCTGGTAATGTTTATGTGAAAAATAAATTAACCTGGATAAATGTGATACAGAAAAGAACATATCATACATATACATTCTATGTACCAAGTTAGTAAAGAGAGTATTTTATATGGAAATGAATTCCGAAAAATAATGATAATCTTAAAATATGAATTTTTTTTACTGCAACAAATTAGCACAAAATATTGTTTTGGAAAACTTTTAGACAACAAAACACATAATATGCACTAAGTAATGAAGTAAACATATTCTCGATCTAAATATGTATGATTAAAATTTACCTGACTATTATAATTTTAAAAGCTATTTACAAAGAAAGCCAATCAATTTTTATTTATGCTTCAAATACAAATTAAATAATGCCGTGAAATGTGTATTTACTTGGAAAGTAAAAGACTCCACCCCACATAAACAGCTCTTTATTTGTTGTTGACATTGAGTAGCAAGGCCAAGAGACTATAAGCCTGGTTCATGGTCTGTAATAAAAAGTAGCGTTAGAGAGCACAACCTAAAAGTGTGTTCTGTACCTTGGTGAAGAGTGGGAGACCCACTTCGAAAAAACCACCGGCCCGCAATCCCATAGGCCGATTTAGATATATCATAAAGCCGAGTATATGGCGACGCATTCTTTGCGACATATCTGGCCACTGGCTAGTATAAAGAGCATTGGGCAACTGATCTGCACAGTGGATGATTTCGTTACCATAAATGCTGGGCAGAAAGATTTGCATGATCATGGAGAACAAATACTGCAACATAGCCGCGAACACGCCCGGGGCTTGCAGTACATTAATCTGGAAAGGACCAAATGCCAGATTGAACACGGTCTAATAGACTGTTCACTACTTACCATCTGCAAGCGGTAGATGGAGAGACACAGTATTACAGCGCTCAGCATGATCTGGATGAGCGTGCTCTTCGAAATAAAAATTTGAATCTGCTTGGCATGAATCTTGATGCGTCTGTGAAGCGCAACAAGCTCCACAAACTCTGCATGCAGTTGTTGATCTGAGTCCCTGTCACCAGTCGAAGCCAGTGCGGCCATGCGAATACCTAGCATTTTAAGGCACAGCGAAATGTACAGCATCAGATAGCAATTAAGCAGATCCGAAAATACGTTGGAAGTGCATGTAAATGGCACAGCGATAAGTTGATAGACGAAGAGCGACCAAAATTTGACAGTTTGCTGCCAGTTAAACGGTACCCAAATCCAAAACGGCAATTCTTTGGGCGAGCTGAGCATAGACGAAATAAAGAGACACGGCACCACGCCCAGGCTGCACAATATATACAGCTGAGTGACGCGCCGGAACCTACTCTGCTCATGGTCCCACATGTCGCGCTCCTGCCCAGAACGCACATTAAACTGCTGACTACAGCTCCACTCATCGAGAACTTCGTTGGCAATGTGCACGTGCCGCCAGTTATTGAAAATTTTCGCCACTAGCCCCGTCATCGTAAGCGTGATGAAAAGCACGTCTGTGCAGTGCTCGAAATCGCTGCTCACCAAAGCCTCAATCCACATCATGGCCGTGAAAGTAAAGGTGAAGATGAAGTGTATGACAAAGGGCTGTAAGAGTTGGCGTCTGATGGTCCATTGAGCGGACGGGAATGAGCCATGAGATGACCAAAGTCCGCAAAACCCAAGAATGCGAACTAAAACGCGAGCGCCTTCAATGTTGTCAGAGCCCATGACTTCTCACTACTTGAAGTGGACATCTAGAGCAATGGACTTTATATAGGCAGTTTTCTGCAACTAATTGCTTAATTTTGTGGGCGTTAGAGCCTTTCAATTAAAAATCAATTACAAAATTTGGTTAATTGAAAATCGATATCAGTTGGTTGGGGTTTAGCCCCAGTGCATTTCGCTCGTAAGATGCAACTGCACGAACGGAACAAGTACCCCGAGCCGAGTGACGCATTAAAAATAGAACAACTTTCCAAAATAGGCACTAAGAGAAACCAAATTTTTGCGCCTTACACAAAAATAACATCACATGTTAGGGACTGACGAAGGAATAGTGTTTATGGTTTTTGGAAAAGGGCAACGACTTTTGTAATTTTGGAATAGGTCTTAGACAAATTTAATCGTGTGTAAGATAGAGATAATAGAATAGAAATACAAAACTACATATTTACGTATTACCATTTATACATTAAAGAACTAGTGTATATTTCCAATAATTATGCTTTCTTACTTTCTTAATAGCTTTCCCAAATCCAAAAATCCCTTTTGTATGCATGTATGTATGCTACTCTTTTTTAAAGACGCTAATCATAAAACCGTTAAACTGTTTGAATTGTAACTGATGCGCGTATTCACTCATAAATTAGATTTGATCTATGAACGTCCGTTTGTATGTATGTATGCACATTTGTGTGTACATTTATTTGTATTCACTTTTGATCACCACACATCACAATTTTTATTTCTTTATTTGTGTATATTAATTTGTTTTTGACGTTTTTCCCGCATTTAGTTCATATAAATTATTTGCAGATCTTCTGAACGCACATGTTTTTATGCTAATTCACTGTCTATATACTGTCCTATTTATGTATAGGTACTCACGTATTCACTTATACATTTGAATTTAGATTTGGCACTACGCGCGTACAACGCAATTAAACATTCGTACGCCTTGAAGTAATGAAACAGACTGAGCAGACTCTGCGAGCACACGAGCATTAATATAGTGATCGAACGGTCGAAAATATGAAATAGAGAAAGAAAGAGAGAGAGAGAGCGAGAGAGAGCGCTTAAGGGAGAGAGCACGCGAACACATGCTTTTGCCTTATCTGAAGTAAGCAGTGTTTGTTGCACTGCTTGCCTCGTTGTTTTACGTGTTAAAATTAATTTAAATTTATGTTCGTTAATTTTCAAGCCAGATCCGCTCCGCATTGTTATTGCACTCTCATATACAAATGTGTTGAATGTTTATATGTGCATATGATAGTGGGTGTGTTACTGCACTCGTATGTCCACACTTTTAAATATACCAAACACTCGATGGAGTTGATTAATTCTAAGCTGGGCTACCCTTTGCACTTCCGGCTTGACTTTATTAGCTTGGGGCAATCTTCAATTTAAGTGAAGTGGATGCAACGCCAGACGATTGTTTATGAAATTCAACGAGAAGCGCATGTTTGTTTTGGGCGCGGAGTTGATACATATACAATATGATGAAGAAAAATCCACTTTATGTCAAGACCACACTCCGTTAATTAAAATTTAACAATCGAGCATATTGTTACCATTAAACAAATTGCTTGGGAGCACGCTTTAATATTTAATATGCTGCATAGCCTTAGTTTATAACACATTGGTTACCATTCGATGGCTTAAAAAGACACTTCAGTTCTCATTAAAACAATCAACTGATCGTCCCCACTTAACTACTCACATATAACACGTATATATAATATATATACATACATATATACGCAGTTAGCATACAAACTCATATCCGCATATGCATACATATTTACATATGCATATGTGTGAACATATACTTAGAAGCAAATTTACATACAGAAAATATGTCTGCTAAATTTTGTTGGCAAATAAACAAATATATGTATGTGAATAGATTTGGATGGGCACAATATAAATAAAAATATATTTTTTTTAACACACTAAATGTGTGTCAAATTCAGTTGACAAAAATTTGGTTCATCATTCGACTCTTTGATAAATACTCTGGGATCTATTTAAATTGCCTTCACTGTCGCTCTTCGTAATTCAAGAGTTGTGCCTGGAAGCAGCATCGGAAAAGGGCTGACATATGTCAACATTCAACGGGGATCGTTGACTTTGGCCTTAAAAATAGCTGCTCAGGGAACAGCTTCATTTCACACACACGCATACGTTGGATAAATGGAAATTGTCAACTAACTAAAATGATCAATATAGATACTTTGTGCCTTTTTTTACAGTTAACGAACGGGCCAAACTCCACTACAAAATAATTTCCCGCGTTTCTGTTTTTACTCCTACTTTTATAATTTGGCATCAAGACAAGATTTTTCATGCTTTTCGCGCAGTGCGTATCGTAAAAGCAGCCGCCAAAAAGGCTGCTCGACGGCACTTTCATTGAACAAATGCACAGAAATAAGTTTCGTTGCGAGAATTAGAGAATATAGCATGCAGAGAAAGTTGGGTGAATCACGCAGCATGCACGAGATGCACAAAAAGTGCAGTAAATTAGTAAAGTTGTCAAATAAGCGGAGGTCTTCTTGCGTATTTTTGGGCGCTCCAACCTCACCTGTATCTGCTGCTCCAGTTCGGTGGCAATGTCCTGGCGTGCCAGCGCCAGTTGCTCCTGCAGTCGGCGCTCATATTCCTCAATGATACGGTGTATAACCTGCGCTTCGTTGTTCATATTCAGCTCATCCTCGTCGATAATAATCAGCGAATTGTTCGGATTCTGGGCCGGCGTTCGCGCCATATCCGCCGTATCGGTGCAGGTAGGTGGCAATTTGGGTGTTGTCTGTGCAGATTAGTTGTGATCGTGCCAGGTAGTTACAGTTTGCGGGTTAAGTCATTTATTGGGTTATAAAAATAAAGAAACACGAATGGACATGCTTTGTCAGGTACAATTTAAATCAATTTTATGACTGCATAACTGCGTTAGTTTCACACAAATGTAACGACATGCAAAAACAACTGGGCAAACTTACCAAGAAGTCATCATCTGCCTGACGACGCTCATAGAATCTTAGACGATCCGTCAGCTTGCGAACCTGTTCGATATTGGAGCGCTTCAGTTCATAAATGTGCGTTTGATAGAAGATTTTCATGTCAGCTAATTCCTGCGATATCTGTAGACAAACAATTAATAATATTTGAAATATGGTTGCAGCCATGGTTTCTACTCACATTGTCTTTGGTTTCTTTTAGAGTTGGCGCTGCCTCGCCCATATAATCGAGTCCACTGGGCGTTATTTGACGATGGCTAGGACTAAGCAGTAGTTCAAGTCGTTTACGCTTGCGCGGCGAAGACTCCTTTGAGGCTATCTCCTCGGGCAGTTGGTCCGCTTCTGAACATTCGGAGGAGCTGTCGCCGGCCAAATGCTGCGACTTATGCGAGAAGACTTCGTCGGAAAACTGTTTCTCTAGGTCAGCGCAACGATGCTCAAAGTATTTGCGCAATTCCTCCATTTGCTTAGTATGTTCCTCCTGCTGAAGCTGCTCACTCGCCAGCTTTTCGTTTTCCCACTGATCACGGCTGATCTTGAGCTCCTGCGCGCACTGTTCCCGGCACTGGGCCAACTGCTGCGACAGGTAGTCGTCAAACTTGCGCTGCACTAAGACAAACGGACGCAGCTCGCCGGGCAGCAGACACTTTTGGAACTGTTCTATTTGCTTGCTAAACGCAGGGGGCCATTCAGGTGGCAGCGGCTGTACGCCCAGGTCATCAAATTCCAAAGTCTGTCTTGGCACAGAAAGCTGTCTCTCACGTGAGCTGCGAGATCCACGGTCCTCGTGCTCGGTGAGAAAGTTACGGTCAAGTTCATCATCGCTCTCGCTGATTAAATCCATAGATATCTCCGAGATGCGCTGTCCGGCATTGACCTGCTGATCGGGCCAGCCGCCGCTCCGCTTGACCGTGTCGATGGCCTCGTGGAGTTGCCTGCGCAATGCTTGCACCTCGTCGCCAAGCCTATCGGAATCTGTTTGCAGTTGAGTGCGCACATTTAAAGACTGCTGCAGAGTTTCCGTGAGCTTTGCTATCATTTCATCGCGTCGTGATAGCTCCACATAGATGTCAAGAGTCTACAGGCGGTGGAAAATGTATTATTAGTATCAGGTTGCTTATTTCAATTTAATCATATCTTACCGGGGCACCAAATTCCTCTTGAAATGTGCGATACTCAGTTGAGTTGGTTACCAGCGAGCTGCTGTCCCGCGCGGATGCAGGACCTGCACTGGATTCACGACGCGCCGCTTCTAGTTGCAAGTTCAGCGAAGCCAAGCAGTTATCTTTGGTCTCCAACTGCAAGTGCAGATCCTGCATCTTGGCCTCCAGTTGTTTCAACATGTTCAAGCTCACCAAACTGGAATTGCTACCGCCCTTGCCCTCCTGCAATGTTTTCGACTCTTCCAGGGACAGCGATTTCGGCTCTTCCGCTGTGGTGCTCAGCGAAAGTAAACGTTCGCTCTCTTCCGTAATGTCCTCGAGCAGATCTTTGCTAAACTCGGTCAATGGAACACGTTCCATTTGTTTAAGCTCCAAGTTTGAAACGTTTCCACTACTCTCGTGCGAAGCTGGCGATTCTGTGGGCGAAATTTTGGTGCCGCTCTCAGAATGCGTCTGCTGATTCATGGCCATTAGACGTAGCTTCAACAGCTGCAGGGAATACTCCTCGTCCTCATCGTCATCAGCAGCTGTATTGTCCTTGTTCTCATACTCAGTTTGCCCAAGATCTGAAATTATATTTTTCAGTGGTTCTGGATGCTGTTGCAGTGTTTCTAGGATCTTAGCATTTCGGTGGTCAACTACTTGAAGCTGTTGCAGTTGCGGCAACTTCAAAGATTCCACAGCCTGCACATCTTTTGGCTCCACCACATCTAAATCAGTTATTATTTCCAATTTTTTTGATACACTGAGAAGGGAGTTGCTGGCAGCTGCTTCTTCCGCGTCGTAGGTTATTTCTATCGACTCATTTGTGGCAACGATCTCCTCCATAGAGTGATCCTGTTCGCTCAGCGGCTCAATTTCCAGCTCACTCTCCTCCAGCCTGGACTCTCGGTTGGTAGCCTGCGAGACTGCCGACGGCAGTGTACTGGCAATTTCACTGGTCGTTAGTGCCTGTTCCTGTTCGGCGTCTACGACCGATTCCTGTGCCTGCTGCGGCTCGTCTATAAAGTCAGAGACATCGTCCGTAGTGCTTTGGTTGCTAAGACTTTCGCCCTCACCCGGTCCATGGCACGACGCGTCAACGTCTTCTTCGTGTCGAGAGTGCATAGGCTTTCGCTGCTCTAGTGGCAAACTAATATCAAAGTCGTCGTCGGACAAGGTGGCTTGATCTCTTGGGCTGGTTGGTTCAACTTCATCATCATCATCATTGTCATTATCACTTTCCTCGTCTACCACAAAATGTTGGGCAATCTGGCCTCCAGAAAGTTGCGTGTCGTCAAAGCGGAACTTTGCATCCTTTTCGCTGCTTTCCGATTTGGCACTTTGTTGGGTTTCCGAGTCCTCGTGATCGGAGTGGACTTTTGGTCTAGCATTAGCAGCTGCCTCGGATAGCGAATTAAGGTACGAGTGTAGCTGTTCCTCCACCTCGCTAATCTCAATCACTTCCTCAATGTCTTCTTCTATGCTGCTGCTTGAGGTTGTAGTTGTCGTTGTCGTTGTGGGCACTGTGGCTATCCCCGGTGTCACATGGCTGCTGCTTCTTGTTGATGTCGTTGTGGTTGTGGCCGTTGTCTGTTGTTGTTGTTCGGCCATTTCAATGCTCATGGAACTGGTGGGCTGTTCAATACTAAATGAGGAAATCGTTTGTTCGTCCCCGGTAAGACTTAGGTTGTTCTGTTGCCTCAATAGCTCGGCAGTATCTGTCGAGGTAACCGCGTATGGAGTACTGCTTGAGGTCGTGGCAACTGTAAAACTACTTCTAGAGATTATATACGTATGCGTGGATTCGTTATCACCATCAGAGTTAGCGTCTGAGCATTCAATATCATCGCACGCAGTTGTAACTCGGTCGGCAACATGTTGCTCTTGGTCTTGCTCTCCGTCCGCCGATTCGTGCTTTATTGCCGGTACTTTAAATACGAAATTCAATGTTGGTATAAACTCAACATCCACATTCTGTACGATATTGTTTCGACTGGCTGTAGCCGCCTTGCTAGGGTTCTGCTGTCCAGCAGCGACTGAACACTTTGCACTTTGCTTAAGTGTGGGCGGCACAACGGGCTCCTCCGGCGCCTCGATTGCCTTGTAGAAGGCGCTGCCACTGCCTGTGCGCAGCAGGGATGTGATCTGAAAAAGAATAAGTATAGTAAGTTATTAAGAGAACCTATATATTAAATGTATTAAATTCAAAGTATTTTCGTTGTTAGAAACTTAAATCAATACCATCCAGTTACTGAAAAAACAGCTTTATATAAGTTAAACTTAAAGCGGACTGGAACTTATATAGTTCGACTTAAAATCATTCCATTTTCAACATAAAATAAATTTAAATAAAAATATACCTTTTTCTGTATGAAATTATAGCTCTGTACACTATGCTCTTTTACCTTTTCGACTTAATCGAATTGGCTTTCCCTACTTTCATATATTTTAGATTTCCTCCTACATAAAAGGTAGAACCCAAAAAGTTTTACTTATGTCGAATATCTGCAATCTGGTCAATGTTTCTTCAGATGACCGATAATTATTTAAGTACCAAATATATTAGAATAATTTTAGAAATGTACAGTGTGCCCAAGCTTTAGGCCTTTAATGTCAGACCGATATTGACAGTCTTTGTCAAAAGCTATGACACCTGAGATATTTTAAAATAGTTAGCTTGATAGTTTGTAAATTAAATAAACTAAATAAAAGAATACTAAATATAATAATACTTATTATGATAATACCAAATAAATAATTTATTTGGACACGAAAAGGGGTAATATTTAAAAGGAGAGATGTATCCCCTATCTTCGGTGGCCAAAGAAATATGAACAATGTTTTCAATTGAGAATTGACCAACCTGCCGCCAAAGCATAAACTTAACTACAATATTCTGTATGTTTCTTATTGAGTTTATATGTTACATGAATCGTATGTACAAAAATTGCATCGTTCGCAAGTTTCTTTGTTGGCCGACTTGGCAGTGACACTTTTGGTCTGACGCCATTAAAAAATCATTTCAATTTTCATTTTCGTAATGATGTCACCTCATTTTAAACGCCAACAGAGCGACGCTGTCACAACAGCGGCACTCGCACTACCAGGATTATGAGGTTGCGGGCAACGACAGCTAGAAGCCCAGAGACAACAGCAGCGATCAGCGATCAGTGATCAGCATTGTATGTGGTAACATTTACGTGCCAATCGCTGGCATCTCCAGCCAATTGACCCGCATCTGACACCAAAACGCATCGCTACTCAAGTGTATATTAGCGAATGGGGCAGCATCTGGCCTGTAGTCCACGTTGCGGCTGACTCAGGCGCTATTTGATGGATTGCAGCTGTGGCAAACGGGCAACGGGCAACGGGCATCGGGCATCGGGTTGCCAGCTACCGACCGCCCTTTTATAATTAGAATCTTTCGAGGCATTCTCAAATGTTGTAATCAACTCACCGATCACCGCCTGCAACTTATTAAAGTTGCAGATGGTTCGTTTATTTATATATATTTTTTGGGCATTCGGGGCACTAATTAAAATATTGTCCACTTGAAAGAGGTAACAGAAATTTCTGGAGCTGGAGATCCAATTAGACGATAATGCAATGCATATGCTATATATTCGACATTAATTGAGATCGATGCGCTCATTGCTTTTGCAAATGTGCGAGCATTGTAAATTGCGCATACAACATTTGGGTCAGGCATACAAACGACTTGACTTGTTTGGGGCGTCGGCGAGTGCGAGTCCTGTCGAACGTCCTTGAACTTGTCAAACTATGCAAATTAATTTGGGTCCTTTAACATTATCGGGATAACAAGTTTTTGCCATCGCCATGGTTACACTGGTTCCCGATAAAACTTTTCCTGTGTGTGCGTGTTTTCCGAAATCGCAAGTTTTTGCTTTGCTCCTGTGAAAGTTGCGATTAAATAAATTTAATTTCATTCGCTAACCTCAGTTGCGGTAGTCTATGATAGGCTTTTCAGATTTTTGTTGTTATTCTTTAGGGTGTGACACACATTTGGGGCATAAATGTCGGTTGAACCAATAACAGGAATGTGTAGCCACTCCCAAATTGATGGGATCAGATTTTCATACAAAACAAAAATTATATCGAATATTGACACGAACACAATACGGCAAAAATAGATTTAAGGCATATATGAATATATATGGCTTTAAGATTAATACGTTTTCCGTTCAACTCCATCTGTGACAAGGTAGGAACTACTATCTATCTAGGCTCTAAGGTCAAAGCGAACTTTTTGAGTGTAGCTACTCACATGTATTTTACTCATTGTTAAGGACACTTTAAGAGTTAATTAACTTAGTTGACACTTTGATGCTACGTACACATATATTGTTATTAATTATTTTTTTCTACAACTTCACACACGTTCGCTGTTATCCGCCGTTGCTTCCGACGGATCAACCGACGACCGCCTGCAATGCAAGTTCTGTTATAAATAAAATAGCGGCGAAGGCGTCGTTCAATTCAAAATTCAAATCAGCCAGCCAGTCTGTCAGTGGCAGTCAATCCAACAAAATCACAAGCAAGCAAGCAGAGAGCCGAGTCACAGCCAAAGAAGCGAGCGCGCCTAACGAACAATATTTGCAACGGTTCCAAGCGGTTCCGTGCACCAAATGCGCTCCCATTTGCTTATTTATAAATGTTTACAAAATGTGGAACGTAAAAGCCGCTGTGGGCAACATGTTGGTTGGCAGCCAACAAGAGAGAGCGTCATCAACATGCTGGGCCCCAGTTGATGGCGATGGCGCTCAGTTGATAACGCGCTAAATTTGAATGTTTATTTGATTTGTGCGGTGCGCCTTTGGCTGCTTTGTTTGGTTGAAAGGTCAAAGGCGCATTTAGCTTACATGTGTTGTGGAGCACACGTGCAGATAAAGCCGAAATTTTAATCTTAGAATGCTAGTTTACAACTAAGAAATTTACATACCCAATCATATATTGTATATAGATTCATGTTGGCTTTAGCTGTCCCACTTATCTGAATCGATATTAGTCAAATTCATTATCAATATCCACAATTGGCACACACTTGGCCGTCAACTGTTGCCCCAAAAAATGATCGAGGCAACATTTGCGACTGTCAGTTATGTGTGTGTTTATTTTCTCAAAATATTTGTATATATTTGTATAGCTGCTGTTGCTAATCTTGTTGTTTTTCTCGTTGCTTTGATTTGAATTTCTATTTCTGGTTTATTTGCTTCAAATTAAACACATAGAGGACTATTTTTCAGGTTATGTAGGAGAAAGATTTACGTAAAATTTGAACCGAACCCGTTTCACAATTCACTTTTCTAAACTAAAAACACAGACACAACGAGAACGAGCTAGCGCGCAACCTTAGACCGTCATCATGCGGCTATTCCGGCTCCCCTGAAATGTTTACTCCAGAACCAGAAAGTGCACCAAATCAATGTGCAACCAAAACAGTTGCACGTAACAGCGCGCCCAATGCAACTGAACCGATATCGGTCCGCGGCTGCTGCTCCTACGAGATTCCCTCATCGGCATTAGTCTTTTATTTTTGGTTTTTCGTTAACTCAAAAGAGAGGCAACACCAAAATAAAACTCACTCAACCACAGCAAAACAATTAACATAAAAATATATAGATACACACACACACGTTCACATGTGCATTCATTTGTATCTCAATGTGAACGATTGCAAGAGTGTAAAACAAATTTAAGCGCATTTCTATTCAAAAACTCGCTCTTAAGAGACAAATTATACTACTACTCACTTCAAAGTAATAAGAAAATTGGGAATTCAAATATATTGGTCACTTTTTATTAGGTCTTATATAGATGAATAGGTTCGTTATTTTTATATATACTATGTATATAAGAATATATTAACATGTAAATATTTATGCAGTGGTCATTTTCTGTTTAATTGTTCAGTATTGCAACTTTTCGGTAGATGTGTTATTTTTGTGCTTAGGCAATTGAACAATGAGAAATTCGGTTTCAAGTCCCACTGCCTTATGGATATTGATTTTGTCTAAGCAGAAGGTCTAGTAGCAGTGAAGTTTACAGTTAAAAGTACCCCATCAAAAATAATAAAAATTTACATAAGTATATTTGTCTCTGAAAGTGATTGATTCCCAATTGTAAAGTAGACTCTTACAATTGTTACAAGTAAAAACTTGACGGCGCAAATTATTTATATACTACCATACATTTAACGACAAAATTTTTTCGTGACAAAATCTTGCTTGAATTTCCATATTGCAGGACATCAATGCTAATTTAGTTCGATATAAAGTAAATAATATTAATAATTAGTTTCATTTCATTTCGAGTTAAGTGCATGTGTAATTTCATGCTGTTTATATTTAATATTACTATATTCTATGGATTCAACACTTAATAAAATAAAAAAAGAACTTCACACGTTTTGTACAGTTCTCTGAGATTTTAACGAGGAATTTCGTTCCTTACCTTTTATTATATCTCATATATAGAGGCAAGAACTACTGTTATAGGCAGCAAAGTTTAAAAGCGACAGCGTAACAGCAATAAAAATTGCAAATCTTAATGGTGGAAATATATTAACTGAAATTTCAATAATTATTACTGTAACATTTAAGTAAGGCATTAGTTCCTGATTTCCACTTATGTTATAATTAATTCTTTGTGCATATTTAGTAAAGAATTAAAAAAAACACTTTTACTTTGCAGTTGTGCTTCAAAATTATGATTGCTCCAGCGTATAATTATAAATGAGCTTAGTTCAAAATATCGGGTAAAACGATATTTATTAGCAAAATATTAAACTATAGTAAATCACAATCCGTTCATACAGACAGGCAATCAGACAAAAGAATGTATATATGCACGGGCATAGCAAATTTGACTCGACTATTGATGCTTACGACAAAAATATTCTTTATGAATACATATTCATTATGCGTTCGAAGATTCCACTATTTTAATTTTTTATACATAGTACATATACTTAGATCAATTTTATCATTTCAATGAGCTGATTGTATATAAAGCATTCTATTAAGCACTTTTTATTCTTATTTTTACAATAAACATTTTTTGTGAATACTATAAAAATCATTTAATTGAAAAACATGCCAGATCAGATATCTACAAGTTGCTGAAGATTAAATACCCTAGAAAATAAATGACAGATGTGTTCTAGATATATATTAAATAAAAAAAATATTAAGTAACAATCTAGTGACGAAAATATATTCAAGTTCGAAAACTTTCTGCAGTTAAACATATCATAATCTGATGTTAGTATTGAAATATACGATGTAAGGAGCCTCAGCAAGTTTTATCAGAATATTCAAAAAATAATAATATAAAAAAAATCAGGCATTCAAAAACTTTTTTTCATTGATTGTTTCCCCCCAAATCATATGGGAGTGTATATAGAAACAAACAATGTGGAAATGTCTGTTGATACTGTTCAAATACATATAAACTTTATAGGTTTTAAGAAATCTTCTTGCAATAGTTACGTTTCTCGCTAGAAATTTATAATAAGGGACGTTTTAGTCGATATTGTAATTTTTCTTCAAAGTTCCGGCAGTTAAATTAAGACGTAAATTATTATAGTTATTTATTATTTCCTAGATCGAAAAAACAAGCTCATATGTATACATATACATTAGTGTATTCAAGTCAGGGTACAAATTTTCTTTTGTACACTATTAACAATCACTTAGTTTATCTAAAATTCATTCAATTCAGTTCAGTTTTATAAATGCAATATCAATAAAAGTAATGCGAAACTTTTGAACAAAGGCAACATTTGAAGGCGTTTAGTAAATATACAATTTATGTGTCAGTTGACCTGTAAATTTGTCAGCAGTCATTCGATTGTTAGTCTGTATTGTTAAACATATTGATTAGTATTCGAGTTTCCACAAATCTTTGCGCTAGCCGCAAATTACAGCTGCGTGAAGCCACATCAATATCGGACGGGAACATTGATACTCGTCGCTCATAAGTTATAGGTTAGGTCAAAGGCAAATTAAATATTATTGTAGAGAAACAAGCGAGTGCAGCAATGACTTCTTGTCATTCTGGCCGACCGCCCTCTTTCTGCTTGAACTTCGTCGAGTACTTGTAGAAGTCAGACATTTCGAAAGGTTTGGTCACCTCCTTGTACGGCTGGAACGTGGCCTGCTGAACAACAGTCATATTCTTGGGTGACTCGATGCGGATGTCGGGCGACAAGCCTGCTCCAGCTGTGGCTGTGGCAACGGCCAGTGGCGGTGACACCAGAGCATTCTGCAGAGCACTCCCTACTCCTATACTATTGCTGCTGTTACTATTCCCAACTGGTGGTGGCCTGGGCGGTGGCGTTGGCTGTTGGTTTTGGTTGGGCTTGGGCGGTAGATGCCGGAATGGCGGTATGTCGAGCGGTTCAAGAGGGTACGACGCCGATATGCCCACGGGCTGTTCCATGGCATTCAGATAGGAAGTGGACTGACTGAGCTTGGCAAATCTTTCATCTGCATGCTGGAGAGCTTTCGAGCTGCCGGCAGCCACATAGCCAGCGGGTGCATAGTTGACTGCATTGCGCTGAGCGGACATTGAATAGTGACGACCCGACACCGACATCGATTGCGAGGAAAGCTTGGTGCGCGGTTTGCTGGCCGCAGCCGCCGCTGCTGCTGCGGCTCCGCTGCCACTGCTGCTGACGGGACTGTGAGCTGTGGGCTCAACTTGACGCACAACAGCGGGCCCATCGAGCGATGATTCCAGCCACTGCTTGGGCTTGATTTTCTTTTCGATGGTCGTGCCGCTGACAGACGTTGAGCACAATGATATCTCATCGAGAGGCTTGGGCTTGCTGGCATAGCGCGGCAGCGGCGCTGCCAGCATATCGCTGGAATGCGACTTTGGCTCGACTGCCATGCCGGCGGTCATGCTCTGATTCTGCTGTGAATAAGGCGGTGTGAGTGCTGCGATATGCGATTGTGAGCGCCAGCGATACTGTTGCTGCTGTTGCTGCTGATGCACGCTCTCCACTTCCACAGACATGTAGCTGGGCGCCAGCGATATGGCATCCAGCTGACGCTGATGATGCAACGAGGCTTGCTCGTAGCTAATAGCACTCGGCGATGCAAGCGGCGACACATACTTTTTGATATTCTGACTGGACTTGATGAAGCCGCCCTCGTTGTAGCTCTGATGTGTTGGCGATAGATAGTATTTGTCGCACTGTACGATGATCGGCTGTTGTTGCGGCGACACGTGCTGCTGTCGCAGCGTTGCCACATTCGACGAGTTGGCCGAGTACATTGATATAACATCTGGCTGTAGCTGAGCCTGGGCGCGTTGCTGTGACTGCTGCTGCAGATAGGAAGCATGATGCTGCGTATATACTTCCATATGATGATGTTGCTGCAACATGACATGAGGCTGTTGCGTCATTTGCTGTTGCTGCCGCTGTGTCACATACTGCATTTGTATCTGAGCGGTGGGTGTGGGCGTGGGACGCTTCTTAAGAGCGCTCTTCACGTGCGGATGCTGCTGCGATTGTTGCTGAGCGACGCCTATGACCAGCATATCACCACCATTCGAGCCAGCTGGCTGATAGTTATCATACTCCGAGCTGCGATTCGAATGCGTCTCCGAGTGTCGATTGTTGTTGTTATTGTTGCTGCTGCTGCCGCCATACGTTTGACTGCCACCCGGCTGGTTTTCGCTGCGGCTGCTGGTGCTCTGCTTACGGCGCAACAAGCCGCCGCTGTCCTTGACCAACTGGCCTTTCAGCTGCTGCTCATGTTTGTACTGCTGCGCCAGCTGGGCAAAGAACTCGTTAATGGTCATGTGCTCGTAATTGCCGTGCATTATGGCCGACTCTTGCTTCTGTATCTGCTGCAGCAGCCAGCTCTTTTCGCTTAAGCGCTGCTCCAGCGTTTGTTTTCGCGCCTCCAGCGACTCCCGTTTACTGGCTGCATCCTCTTCATTATTGTTATTATTATTGTTAGTATTGTTGTTGTTATTATTATTGCTGGTGCTAGCATTGCTAGTCGTACTATTGTTGTTGTTATTGTTGCTTTGTCGATTGTTAGCTGCCGATTCATCATCTTTCAGACTGGCCATATTCCTGCTCTTTGGCGCTTTCAATTGCATCGCCAGGGCTTCTGCTCCGTGCGTCAGCTCTTGTTGGTATCGGTGGTGCAAGCGCACCACTCTTTCATTAACGTAGATTACGGTGCGTAGGCAGGCGGTGGTTGCAGTGCGGTGCGCTGTGCGACCCAGATCCTAGAAAGACATAAGCGCAGTCTTCAATCATTGTCGCCAGCTTTAAGCCCATTTGGATTTAGTTTTACGAGTTAGCATTGGTTTGGGCTGGCATTTATTTAATTTTTTTTTTTTTGTTAGAGACGTGCACTAGAGCTTATTAGAATTGATTGTACGTGTAGAATGAGAGTAGAATGTGGCAGCTGCCTTAACCACACCACCGCACCACACCACAACCACGGCTGAGATATATATGTATGTATGAATTTCCCATGCCCATTCGCAGTCACCAGTGTCCATTGGAGTCTGAATACATAGTGATGTACATAACAATGCACTCAATAACAATAATTAAGGTAGCTGACAAACTGACAAAACTCGCTGAGTTAGGTCTGTAGGAAGCTAAGTATGCGTATAGAAGGGTACACGGAATGGGACTGTACAAGGCGATATAAGGGGCGACAAGAACTACGTTTAAGGCTAACGAAAAGTAATGTTAAAGCAAAAAAATTATCAAATGGGCGTCAAACAAAATCAAAACAAAACTCAATCCAAAACAAAAAAACAGGCAAAGCAAATGTACGTATGTTTGTATGTATGCATATGTGTATTGAACTCACCAATAGACTGCCTCGAGTTGCCTTGCCCTGCCTTAATTTGTTGCCAAACAAATGAGTCGCCTTGCTCGGCAATGCTGCGAACAGAAGAAACACATGCAATTTAAGTAACAAGCCGCAAACAACAATTATACAAGTAAATTGCAATTGGCGTACCTCGTCTTTGTTTTTATGCTACGCTGAAATGCGTTCGCATAGCGTCGGTGTTGACACGGCGTCGTCTCGTTTCCCCCTCAAGTTCAAATGTTCACGAACACAACAAACGCAAAAGTCGCTGACCGCTTTGTAGTTTATGGGAGTTACGTCAGTGAATTGCAAAAGAAATTCAAACGTTTCTTTGTACAGTTAAATTAAAACTAATTCAGCAAATAAAATAATTAAAACATGCGAGAAAAATGCTTTTGGTAGCAAATAAAGAGCAAAAATGAATTTTTACAACATATCGATACATCGATGAGCTTAATGAAACTGCACAGCTGCACTCCATATATATATCGATTATTCAGTGTTAGTTCTATAGTCCCCACACGTCACGACTGAAGTATGTTTTTGAAAGATTGTTTAAGTCGAATTCTTTTATTTTCATAATAAATATTTATTATATGTATTAATAATTGAAATAAAAATGTAAAACAGATTAGTTGAAAATGCGCTAAAAAAGTTGGTTTTCAGATTTATAAAATACGATTTTTCCTTATTTATTTATTTAAAAATCTGTTTTATTGCATCAGACAAACATACCCACACACGCTACGTCTGGCCGCTTTTGAACAGCCTTTTGCAATTGCGGCATTTGCCAGTGTTGTACAAGTAAACACAATACAATTGTGAATCATCCAACAGGCATCTAAAGGTACCGCAGATCTCTAAAATCATCAATAAAAATTACATAAATTCTTGTGTTCGGCTAATAAAAACTAACATATGTCATTGCAGTTTTTAAAAGCGCACACACACTTGCGCAGCCTCACTGGACTCCTCTTCCAAATACAACGAAACCAAACGCAGACAAAAACGTGGAGCTGGCGAGAGCGTGAACGAGAGCGAAATACATTTGCCAACAAAGCAGAAGCGAATGCTTTTTTTTGCACCACCTCCGTAGTTGCAAATTCTTGGGGTAGCAAAAAGCAGAATCGAAACGTTCAACTACGAGCGAAAGCTGATTTCATCATGTCGAATCCAGAGATCGAAGTGCAACTGGCGCCTCTGCGCGAGCGGGTGCAGGAGCAGGGCAACGTAGTGCGCGAACTGAAGGCAAATGGTGCGCCTGAACTCGACGTGAAGAAAGCCGTGGCAGAGCTGAAGGTGCGCAAGAAGGCGCTTGAGGAGAAGGAACTGTCACTAATGCCCAGCGTCATCAGCTTCGATCGCGCCAAAATGGAGGATCTGCTAAAGCGTCGTTTCTTTTACGACCAAAGCTTTGCCATCTACGGCGGCATCACCGGACAGTACGACTTTGGACCTATGGGCTGTGCGCTCAAATCGAACATCTTAACACTGTGGCGGCAGTTCTTTAGTTTGGAAGAGCAGATGCTCGAGGTGGATTGCTCTATGCTGACGCCAGAGCCAGTGCTGAAGGCGTCCGGACATGTTGAGCGTTTTGCCGATCTAATGGTAAAGGACGTCAAGACGGGCGAGTGCTTCCGCCTGGACCATCTTATCAAGCAGGCGCTAGAGAAGCTGTCCAAAGCCAAGGATACCACCGCTGCCCTGCAGGCCGAGTACGAGGATATTATCATCAAATTGGACGGCATGAACAAACAGGAACTGGCGGACGTGCTGGCCAAGTACAACATCAAGTCGCCGTTAACTAACAACGATCTGACGGAGCCCATTGAGTTCAATCTAATGTTCGCCACACAAATCGGTCCCACCGGATTGGTGAAAGGCTACCTGCGCCCGGAGACGGCACAGGGCATATTTGTAAACTTCAAGCGTCTGCTGGAGTTCAACCAGGGCAGACTTCCCTTTGCTGTCGCCCAAATCGGTAATTCGTTCCGCAACGAGATCTCGCCACGTTCCGGCCTGATCCGCGTGCGCGAGTTCACCATGGCTGAGATTGAGCACTTCTGCGATCCAACGCTAAAGGATCATCCAAAATTCGCCACTGTGGCCGCCGAGAGGCTAACGCTGTACTCGGCGTGCAACCAGATGGATGGCAAATCAGCTCAGCAGTCGACCATTGGCGAAGCAGTGGCTAGCAAACTGGTGGCCAATGAGACCCTTGGCTACTACATGGCCCGGATTCAGCAGTTCCTCCATGCCATTGGTATCAAGCCCGAGTGCCTACGCTTCCGACAGCACATGAGCAACGAGATGGCGCACTACGCCTGCGACTGCTGGGACGCAGAGATTCTGACGTCATACGGCTGGGTTGAGTGCGTCGGCTGCGCTGACCGCTCGGCATACGATCTGGGCCAGCACTCCGCCGCCACTGGAGTGCGGCTGGTGGCCGAAAAACGTCTGCCGTCGCCAAAGACGGTCGAGGTCAGCGAGATTGTGCCCAACAAGCAGGCGCTGGGCAAAACGTTTAAAAAGGAGGCCAAGGCAATCACGGACGCGCTGGCCAAGCTGTCGCTGGACGACATCAAGCAGGTGGAGACGCAGCTGGCGACCGGTGGCCAGTACAAATTGACGCTACCCGACGGCGCCACTCACGAGCTCGGCGCCGAAACGATTGGCGTTAAGCATGCCACCAAAACTGTGCACGTGGAGGAATTCATACCGAGCGTGGTGGAGCCATCCTTCGGCATTGGCCGCATCATGTATGCCCTGCTCGAGCACAGTTTCCAATGCAGAGATGGCGACGAACAGCGTTGCTACTTCACGCTGCCCCCGCTAGTGGCGCCGCTCAAGTGCTCCATTCTGCCGCTGTCGAACAACGCCGAGTTCCAGCCGTACACCCAAAAGTTGTCCGCGACCCTGACTAAGGCCGAACTGTCGCACAAAGTGGACGATTCGAGCGGCTCCATTGGTCGGCGCTATGCGCGCACCGACGAGATCGCTATTCCTTATGGCATTACGGTCGACTTCGACACTCTCAAGGAGCCCCACACCGTAACACTGCGTGACCGGAACACCATGAAACAGGTTCGTCTCGGACTCGACGCTGTTGTTGGCGTGGTCAAGGACTTGGCAACGGCACGTCTCACCTGGGATCAAGTGTTGCAGCAGTACCCGGCCTTTGAGCAACAGGAGGCTACCAAGTGAATTATGTCCTGATCAAATATTTTTTACGATTATGCGCTTTTATAAACACACTCGATTATAGATGTGCTTATGTATTTACATATTTTTGGATCCAAGCTGAAGATTCAAATAAAAATGCATTTAAAATTGACTTTTTGCAGCTGCTTCTCTTTGAATACCACAATAAATGCTTTCGCTAATTCGACTATCATTTAAATAAATCGCTTTATACAAGTTATGTATATTAAAAATATATATCTCTAATTAATTATATAATGTTGGTTGCTTATTTAGAATTGTTGCTGATTGTACATTTTGTAATTTGTATCCCATTAACTCCCGGGCGTTTGGATAAATACGTACATACATATATTAGGAGTTGAAATTTTAAAATTAAACCTTATCGAACCTTCCAACACTGCGCATCAATCTCGGCCCATACACGACACGATTAATTCAACTGATTTTAAATAATCTTATGCAATTAAAACACACAAATTTCATTCAGCTATGAACAGTTTTTATTTACTTAAACCTTTATTAATCCTTAAATTTATCTATTATTATTCATTCAAAACTTTCATACTATTTGATCAGTGCCGAATGTCAGCATTTTAAGTATTATAATTAAAAATCATAATATAATCTAACTTATTTTCGGAAGTATCAGTTTTGAAAAAGATTTATTCAAAAAAACATGTACAAAAATTTACACATGTTGAAATGCTATGTAAATTAACAGGATTTTACAGATGACTTTTACAGTGCTTTTCGAGCAATGCGTTGTGTGGCTGTCACGCTGTTGCTGACGGTGTCCACACTTCGCGTCTCAGAATGTGAAAGACGAATTTTTTTTGTGCAGTTTTAACAAAAATTAAAGTTTAAAAAACGAAACAAATAAGAAAAAAGAATCAGCATCCGTTTGGATAAGGAAGTGTTTTCACTTCTCGATACTGTGCGCGACAAAGAATATACATACTTGCAACGGCAAATCTCAATAATTAAGCGCCTCGTGGACAGAGCCTAATAAACTGTTCAAATAACGTGTGCAAGATGAAATATATATTGGTTACGGGCGGTGTTATAAGCGGTGTGGGAAAGGGCGTCATTGCATCCTCTTTTGGAACGCTGCTTAAGTCTATTGGCCTCGATGTTACCTCCATTAAAATTGATCCATATATTAATATCGACGCGGGAACATTTTCTCCATACGAACACGGTATGCATATTTTTATATACATATCCACATGTCGACAAATAGAAACGGCGCAAAAGTCTTTCAAAGCATAAGAAAAAGCAAACAAAATTGTTTGGCACGCTTTCAATCTCTACATATGTACATCCGTACATATATGCGAAAGTATGTATTTCCTTTTTGTATATATGTGCATACGTATGTATTTAGTTCTGTTTGTGTTTGAACTAGCAAGAAATGCCATGCGTTTTAGCTGAGCAGCTGTGTTCTGGGGGCACGTGTTTCTGCCCGCCGTCAGACAACATACATACGTATTTACATACACACATACACATGTACATATAAATATTTTTGCACTAACGCTGCAAACCGGATTTAAACCGAATCCTAAACTAATAGTTTTAAATAATTATTTTAAATACAATCATAAATGTTCTAGTCAACTAGAGGCGCTGAACCCACGATTAGGTGAGCCACAGGTTATGCAAAGAATTTCGAATTGTGTCCGCGCAGTGCGCAAAACAAATAACAAAGTTGACAACTAAACTAAGAAAATCTAGCCGATGATTATTGACGCATGTAAACCCGTATTTGTAAATATGTATGTACACTAGTCGGCATATTTATTTTGACGAAAAACAAATGGTGCAACATTTTGTCATATAAACTTGAAAAAATATAAACTAAAGTAATTTTCATGTGGTGGCATAAGTATTTTGACAGCATCTTTATGGAATAATTTTCACA